>JADDOH010008204.1:0-42518 GCA_016648135.1 Agrypnia vestita
TCTCTCTCCCTCGTAGATTCCTGATTGTTCTGTAGGCTAGCAAGTGCATGCTTGTCCTTGACAAGATTAACACGCATGTGATAAATATTTGTGAAAAGTTAACAATACTACTGCTGCGGTATATAATGTTGTGAACATAGTAGTGACGAAGAGACGGGTACGCCTCGATACCGATAGACCTAAAATCTGGTAGTAGTTTATACAAATTTTACTCATGCTCTGCTTTAAATATTGAAAGCATAATTAACAAAGGTTAAGCAACTTTGGCCGGTGGTAACGGAGGAATAATTTAAAAATGTGTTCTTCCCTGGTACGTTTGCAACTCGAACTGCAATCGCGAGCCTCTGAGGCTTTCACGGCTGGCAACAAGTCGTGCTGGCGCTTCACCAAACCGAATTAACTTGTTGACTCGCCAAGTTGAGGAACACTGCGGCGCGGTTAGCCGCCCCTGGCAAACACGGCCGCGCCGGCTCCCGAATCCGGCTCGGATTGACTTTAATAATAATTGCTGTTTGTGTTTTGTTTGGAGCTCTCCATCAAGTATTCTCCCGGCGCTGGGAGTGTATCGCCGAATAGGTTTCAGACAAAAAAATCCAGCGGGTGTAATTGTGTGCTGGAAGTTACCGCCAAATAGGTTTCAGATACAAAATCCAGCGGGTATAATTGAGTGCTGGGAGTTACCGCCAAATAGGTTTCAGATAAAAAATCCAGCGGGTATAATTGAGTGCTGGAAGTTACCGCCAAATAGGTTTCAGATAAAAAATCCAGCGGGTATAATTGAGTGCTGGTAGTTACCGCCAAATAGGTTTCAGATAAAAAATCCAGCGGGTATAATTGAGTGCTGGGAGTTACCGCCAAATAGGTTTCAGATAAAAAATCCAGCGGGTATAATTGAGTGCTGGGAGTTACCGCCAAATAGGTTTCAGATAAAAAATCCAGCGGGTATAATTGAGTGCTGGGAGTTACCGCCAAATAGGTTTCAGATAAAAAATCCAGCGGGTATTATTGAGCGGCAAAGAGTCAAACCGGCCTATGCAACGAATATGTTGAAAGGAAATTACGGAACTATCAGGAATTATTAATAGACTGTTGTGTTTATACGAATGTTAAAATACGAACGGTTTAAGAAAGAAGTCAAATCCTTGATTTTGGACAACGATTGCCCACATGTCTCAAATGGTTCCTGTATAATAATAAAAAATTACTACTTCTAAATGGTTTCTGTTTTTATACTTTAATTTAGCTTGTAAATACTCCTCCCATAAGCTCGGGTATAATATCTGTAAAATCAATTTATTATAAAAAACATTATGTATCTACTATATAAATAAGTATAATAAATAAAATAAAATAAATATATAACAAATATATGCTAATACTATTAAAATAAAATGTTTAACTACGTCTGTTTTAATAACAATATTTAAATAAATATACAAAAAATCCAATTATTTTTATTTATATATTTATTTAATATGCCGTACAATTACCATTACAAAAAAAACAATGTACATAAAAATGTAAAGATTGATAGGTATTTATAATATAAAAATTGGAAAAGCTTTAATTCTATCAAAAAATAACAAATAATAAAGTAATATATAAAGGAAAACATAACATTAGGCGAATGAAATAAAGTATAACAAAATTACAACAAAATGAAATAAGAATAATGAAATAATTGTGGCATATTTAATTTTATCCATAGCTATAAAACTCAATGTATGTCTTTCTGTTTTCTATACAAATCTACACCATTTGACCGATTCGACACAAATTTTGCAAACTTTTCTTTAGGACCCGACGAGTAACATGTGCGAAATTTCTCCTTTCTCCCTCCACCCCTCCCTCTGATATATTTTCTACGCAAATTTGTACCGCTCGACCGATCTGGCACAAATTTTGCATACATATTCTTAAGTACCAGACTAGTAACATAGATGACACTTCCTCTCTCTCCTCCTTCATCCCTCCCCCTTATATATTTTCTTTGCAAATCTGTACCGCTTGACCGATCTGAGCTAAATTTTGAATACATTTTTATGAGGACCCGGCGGAAAACAAAAGGCCTAATTTCCCCCCTGGATATCCCATCGATTCCAGCCTAGATTAAATATTAACATTATTTTTATTAGACGCTTTGTAACACAATGGAACGCTTGTTTCCCCCCACAAACTTATTACTCCCTTTATATTAACTCGTGGCGTCTGCTTGCTTGCTTGCCGTCGAAAAAACTTTGGATCGATTTTTAACCCCTTTCCCGAGATCCAATCGAGCTGAAACTTGGCAAGTAGACTCGTGGCGACGATCAAGAAGATCTATCAAATTTTCGTTAAAAAAATTAATAATTTAACATTTAACATTTATTTAACATTTAACATTTAGCAAAACATTACATTACATTAAATTACATTACAAATATAATTATACAATAATAATTTATCATACAATCATATGATAAAATATGTAACTACCCAACTAGGCTGGCCTGTTTTAGGGCAAGTTACATATTTCATTTTAAAACACAATATTCGAATTTAGGTACTCATTAGTATATATAATTAATTAGTGATTTAAAGTTCAAGTAAAAAATTTAAATTAGATTGATACAATACAAATATTTTAATTAAATTAATACAATAAAATAGTATAATTTCGGATTTTTAGAAATTTAATTGGTTTTTTCAAATTGGAATCAATAGAAAAGTTTGGTAAGCTACTAGCAACGGCGGCGTGATAACGTCGCGGAATATTTTCTAAATTTGAATTACTCCGTCGGTATATATAATAGGTACTTGACTACGAATGTCGAAAACCTAAATTGACTGATAAATGTTTTTAGAATTTAATCTTCAAAGCATGAAGTGTCTTATCAAAACCCAAAACATTTGACATTTAAGATATATATTTAATTACTGTAAGTTTAGTGTTATGTTATATGTATTAATTCGTCTTTAATTGTTGTTATATTTTACAAAGAAAGGGAGTATAATAAAAACCTATTCCTTAACTCGTGCAATGCCGGATATGAACAGCCAAAAATAATAAATAATCTTATCTAGATACAGCATTCTTTGTATATTTTATATCTAACAGTTTTGTACTAACTTTATCCGATACAAAAGCATTTTTAATGGCCAATCCAAAGATTAAAACTAAAGAAATACTTTTCCTTTCGTATTGCATTTTAATTTAAAATTACTATTAAAGTTTTGCAATATAATGCACTTCTTTAGTCCCCCTTTGAGTTTTCTCACTTTGGAAAACTTTTTGCTTACGAATTTATTTTTTCCGTTTCTTCTTTTTGATTTGTTTATTTACAGTTTTTTTGTTAACTGTTTTTATTATTTGTGGGAAGAACTTGGAATGTCTGCAGTATTCGCAATAAATATAAAATTGTCAGATTATATCATCAAAAATTAATAATGCGGTTAGATTCCTATCAAAACTGTTAAAGCCACGTACATATACAATATTGAAATCAAACCGGTTTTATAGACATGAATAACAAATTTTTGAAGATGTTACCTATTACCAATTTAAACTAACTTACAGATTCAAAAATAACTGAATTTAGCACACAATCCTTGTTTTCGACCACCAAAAAATATATACCCGCATCTTTTTGGCAATAATTTTTTTTGTTTAGGTTGATTTCCGACGAGTTCGTCTTACACGATCAAATTATTTTCGACCAGGAGTGATATAATTTCTCTCTTAAACTGAGGTCGTGTCATGTGAAATATGTCGATGTTGGGGTTACATGACGTGACCTCGTTGTACTGGTTTAGCATTCTAGGTAGAGGAGAGAAATAACCTATGATGCCAGAAAATATTAAGAATAGAAATAAGATTAATGAATTTAAAAACAAGTGCTATAATTATTGTAAAACTTGTATGGAATTATAGAGCATAAGACGTGTTAATTATTATATTATTGATTGTACCATAGATTAAATTAAATGTAAATGTAAATATGTAGGTTATTATGGATTGTATATTAGTAATAGATTTTAGAATGTAAAGTGTAAAATACTAGTTAATACACAGGGTGTAGTAATATGAACTAACTTAAGAAATAAATAAAAAAGGAAAAAAAACGTTCTAAGCATGCTGCAGAAATTCAGGCTAGACTTGAGATAAAATGGAAACGTTAATAAGTTCCATGCCTCAATTCGCGGAACTCGTTCGTTCTGTTTATGTTACATACATACGATGAATAACGAAGTATCCGAGCTCTGTTTAAAGTTTACGTTCATATTGTACATACGTATTATGCTACGTACAATGCGAGCGTATTCCATATTTGTTCCATGTTGGGAAACTGAAGGTCCGCAAGGTTTAATGAAACATTTTGCAGAACCAACATGAACCGGCGCAGACTTTGTTGAATTTTCTTTTGACGTATTTTTGCATTACCTAGCGCAGAGCTCGTGAAAAAAATTCGCCGTAGAAACATGGTCCCTGTTGTGCGATTGATCATTGTTTAGCTGTATATCTTCGGATGTGTACCCGTGTATTATAAAACACAAATTACTAAAAAAGAGAAAATATTTTGTGACGTGTAACATCTTTCGTCTCGCTTTCCTGCAAGCTGTGGGAGTGGTTTGGTGAAAATAGACGGAAATGCGTAACAGGAAACCAGACGCCGGGGAAGCGCGCGCTATTTAATTTGACCAGTGGGCGCGCGCGGTGATAGAGTTTGCCGTCAGATGGTACTTACTGTATTAATAAATGATTATGATATTAAAGAAGATTAATATAAGATTCACAGAACGAAGTTCTGTGAAACTTATATTAATTTTTTTTATTGATCAATTAAAAAAGACAGAAAAAAATCAAATTAACGAAAAATACTTTTTCGACTTTTTTTTGACTGCTACCGGGATTCGAAACAAAGGACATCCATTCTATATCCGGGGATGGTGCGTTATCTAATTTCGCCACGGCAGTCGGGTAGGTTAACGAAAAATGTTTGATCTATTTTTTAATTGATTATAAAAAATGTACATACATTTTCTTAACATGTAAGATATTTACTAATTAATAAAAATATATAAATATAAATGTACTTATAATTAAATTCTTAATAATAATGTCAGAAAAAAGTACAGATTCATTGGTAAAAAATGCAAGTGAGCAATGATGAATAATAATTTGAATAAATATTTCCATATTTAGCTTTTTTAAATTTTGCCGTAAATTTCTGCCGCTGCTCGATTGATATTTTTAATTGTGAGATGTCAAATGTTACACATCATATGCGACTACTGTGAGGCTCGCTCGTTTTTTTCAACAGCTATCTAAACGGATTATCCCGTGTAAATATTCTATATTATTTGTAAGTTTAATTAATTTTACATTTAATTAGATAAATTGTAGACGTCTCTACTTACGACCAGTCATAAGGTTGGCTTAAGTGATCAGTTTACACAATCTTACTGACTTCGCCCACAATCGACCGCACGTCTATCAAATTGTTGAAAGTTGTGAATATGTTCTTTACGTAACTCGCTTACTTAATTTGATACATCACCATATATCCCCATGAAAAAGTAAGTACACAGATGTCGCCGCTGATGAAAAGGACTTATATTTTTTTAAAAGAGTATTAAGCAATACAATTTTATAAAAATGTTAATCATTCGATTTAATAACAAAAAAATATATATACATTAGAATACGCTTGAAAAATATTGTTACGGAATAGCAAGCATGAAGAATTGCGCACTGTCGGATTCCTTGTATTGTCATTTTGGAAGGACAGTATAGAAGGTTCCAGAAAAGTCTACAACCTTCAAAAAACTTCTAAAAATAATCAGAACAGCATAAAAGTGATGGAAACCTTCTCCTTAACACTAGAAAAGCAAATAACTTTCTCAGGGGTTCTAAAAAAACATCGTTTAGGTATAGGCACCGGGAGCACGCCGCGGCGCGGGAATTTATTTTGACAGTTCGTTTGGTGCGAAGTAAGTCGGGAGACGACGGGCAGGTGTGCTCAGCCGTGAATTTAGGAGTGATAAATACCAACTAGCGAAAGAATCGGGCGGGTGCTTGCCTAAAACGGTGAAATAATAAGTGTGAGTTCTGTACGCCATTAAATATTTTACGAGCGATAAATAAAGCATTCTAGGCGATAGTAAAGTATTCATATAAGAGTGATATATTGCGAAATTGTGTAATTTAAAAAAATTTCCAATGTTTAATTCGTCTCCTGCAGCCATGACCCTTAATAATATTTTAAATTTTTTACTACTTTCGACCAGCTTGTATTCATTTTGAGATTAAAGTTCTTAGTCTTATACCTACCTCTTCTAAGTACGGGTGTGACGTCAGGAGAATGCAAATTGGTGCAAATTTCCAGTGACTGAAAGGGCGACAACTTAATTAATTAATGTAAATGTATTCGCTGCAGTGTTGCCAACTGTTGCATACTAGGTTGTTGTTCAGAGTTCGGAACTTATAAACTATTTACCTACCCGAACTGCAGCTTACAGACACGGTTCATAATGTCGTTGAAATTTACGACTTTGAATTATTTCGAGCGCACTTTTGGAATTGCACCGGCTAATGAATGTGGAATACTACAGGTCCGTACGTAATTTCTACATAAATTACGGGCTACCTTGTAGGACAACTTTCTCAAAGTCGTACACTACAGGTCGATTTTTTGGTCACGGCACTCCAAGGATGTGTTGCGTACCGATACAAGACAATAGTTAATCTGTTATCAGGTTTTCACAGCCGTTCAGAATCTTCTTCATCAGGCACACATTATTTCTGATGGTGGATCCTGCAATGGGATCCATTACGTCGGCCAGAGAGGTCACATATACATTGAAGAATATCCCAGAAACACACAGAAGACGTAAAAAAAAACTGTAACGGGATGATATAATTCGGAGAAATTTACACTTCTAACGGAAAGCCCTAGAACACTCTGAAAATGACTGGTTTAATATCGAAAACACGGAAATATTCAAGGAAATACTGGAAATGTATAGAATAGTCGCAAAGATTCGAAAAACCAACGCGTCTCTTATAAAAAACGAAGTCAGAGCCGCGCGGGGCAGGATATTTTTAATTTTTTTTTAATTTTATTTTCATTTATTGGTTTTCTTACAGCCATATAATTAATCAATCTTGAAAAAAAAACAATAATTGATGCACAGAGTTTTGGGCCAAGTACAAGAAAACACATATATACAATCGATAAAAAATAAGAAAAAACATGTCCAATAGTGAGTTTGTGTGAGTGTGTGTATTTGTGTGTTTATTTATTTATTTTGTTTTGGGAAAAGTTAACAACAAAACAATCTTAAAAATTTTCCACTGAATTTAAAAATTTACTTTAACATACATTAATAGCGAATGGAGAGGGTGGAGGGGAATGTGGGACGGGAGTAGAAGGGAAGATATAATGTACAAATTAGTTTGGGTGCGGTTTTTTGTTTTGTTGTGTTGTATTGTTGACATTTGACAACTGCGATCGTAGAAGCTAGCGCGAACGCGAGTATACGGACAAAATAGTGTAGCCATCGTGCAGCAAACTCAGTGAGAGATATCGGGAAGAAATTATGTTCGAGAAGTGAACGGAATATTCTAGAAAGTGAGCGATGTGATTAAAAAAAAGCAAAAATTATTAGTATTATTATTATTGATAATGGGCAGGCAGCTTAAGCTGATTGGCCCATATCACTATATCTCATTTGAATATCTAGCGAATTATAAAACAGTGTAATAATCAGTGTGTGGCAACATTAAATAACATATTTGTGTAAATTATTAGTGAAAACTTCCTGTTCTATCTACATGCATATATTTAATGTATTAATGCAATGAATAAGATCACAAACAAAAATGTAAAAAAATAATGAATTGTATTATGACGTGTTATAGAAGCACAGGTTATTCTTTAAGAAATGGATGTCTTGTAGGAGTTACTTTTTAAATGATGATGACATCTGCAAGAATATCAATTTTAGGGTCAGCACAATACATATTATCACGGAATGGCAAGCAAAAGGAATCGTGCACTGTATGAATCCCTTGTAATATGTCACAACACTATCCATGATCGAGAATGGCCTATAGCAATCTCGCGTGATCTACAATATTCGGGAAACGCCTGGAACAACCGAGAAGTGACTTAAACACTAGAATATTCTTTAAAATACGAAAATACCAGCATTTGGATATAAATATAAAACTACGTCGCGGCACAGTTCAGTGTATGGGAGTCTTTTTTCAGGCCAAGTATGCCAGTCATGAATTGCGAAGCGACATATATCGAGCGAAGTACCTGGTATTCAAAATAAGCGATAAATACTATGTGCGAAAGTTGAAAGTTCTACAAGTGATAAATGGAGCGATAATAATGAGTTAATATACGAATAATATATTTCGAAATACTGTGATTTAAAGAATAGTTTTACGTTAGTTCGAATAAATTGACATTATCCATATAATATTTAATTAATCATTAATTTATAAATCACTAATTAAATTTAAGTCTTTTCATTCATTACTCATTCATAGCCACATGTGATAACATTATATCTATACGACACATTCTTGTGATGGTAGAAAAAGAACCAACAACTAATTTATTCTATATTCACACGCAAATTTGTCACATAAAGAAATCTAATCAATGACTCCAGTTTGTGTATTTTGAAAATACGAAAAAGAGATAAGGTTATAATCTAAATATATAAATTGAATATAAATTTATCCGATTTGAGATATCTTGTATTTATATTATACTTAATACTATTTACAATACATTTATCTTTAAGACACTTTTTATTATTAATTAATTTATTTTTATCATTAATTGTGTACCATGTAAAAACTTACATTTATTGATTTGTGATGTATATTTATGTAAAATAAATGTATGTAAAAAAATATATTGAACTGCTTATTGATCTGCGATATTTTTGTATTTATATATTTTATCATTTATTATATCTCATGATTAATTATTAAATAACCGTAAAAAGTGTACTAAGTGTATTATATTATATCATATTCAAATGTTCACAAAATACTCAAACTTGTACTTTAATGTCACTATAGGACCATCTATTAGGGTCATTTATGACCTGTTCACGGTCTGTGTTAAAATAAAATAAATAACAAATATTCACGCTAAACAAAAATGCAATATGCAACCCCTTAAGTTTTCAACTGCGATCAGCGAGCTATGTTCAAAATTAACAAGAAATTTTTACTTGAATCCCAAAGCAGCTAATACGTGAAAATATTTAACGTTAATGTGCCCGTCTGACTCTCATTAATTTCAGGCTAGAAGCTGCTCGCATTTCAGTTCCACCATTAAAGTTGTTGAACTTGGAACCTAATGAGAACCATAAATTTCTGCAGACGCCGGATTATCTCCTGAGTTATTTGAAATTTCAGTATTGGTAATAGGGATTGTAGCGGGGATAGCGATGCATCGTTGTTCACGTACGGTCGTTATCTGTCACAGACGCGTTGTTAACTTTGACTTCCCGGAGTGGGGTATTCACATACCCCGTAGATATCCTTAAATTAGATAACTTAAAAACTACGCAAACAATTTCATTCTTATTTTTTGTAATCTAGCGGAAATAATGACGAACATAAAATAAAAATGTCCTTAGGATTTAACGGTCGTTCAGAATCTTCTGTGAATAGTTTTCTAGGATATTCTGCCATATATATGTGACCTCTCTGGCAAGCGTTTCAAATCCTAGGATCCGAAACGTCCAACAATCAGGGTCCATCATCAGCCCTAATGATAGACCCTGCAATAGAATCCGAAACATTAGCTAGAGAGATCATATATACACGGCAGAATATCTCAGAAAATTATACACAAAAGAACATAAAATAATATATAACTTATCTTATTTTTGCATTAAAAAGTTTGCTATTTGACGATTTTTTGATGTAAATATCTAAAAACGGCCATAAATTCGAGTTATGTAATTCTTATAGTATTGAACTTAAAGATGTTCATCATTTGTTTCATTGAATCTAATACTATATACCATAAAAACATTAAAAAACGAACATAAAATTCATCAAGTGAGGTGAGTTGCTGCTGAAAATTAAATAAAAAAAAATATGATTCATAAGAATTAAAAGAGAAAGTATACCAGACACTTGCAGACCCGCCATCCTCTATGAATCTGAATACTGAATTATGTACAACACCTTCAATAGGCAAAATAAAAAGTTCACGCATTCTTGGAAGCCTGGGTGTCAGACATCAATAGCAAGTTGACGGAAAAGCCATTGAGATGGTATGGCTACGTTAAACGCAGAGAACCCGATCACAAAGTTAACCAGGTGATCTCCATGGATCTTCCCCGAATTACACCCAGAGGAAGACCAAAAAATTTATAGGTAGTGCAAAGGGATAGCAAAATGCAGAGGCATGGAGTGGGTGACATTATTCAAGATAGATGAACCTAAAACCTAAGGACGAAGAGAGCTGACCCTTAATTATCGTCGTTGATAGTGAGTTGGGATGAAGTCAAGGAGAAGAAGAAGTTAAGATTCACAACAGAAATGTGCATGCGCTGGCCAGTGGATGTCATATTGCTAGAAAAATTTCGTAATGAGTACATAAAAGGTAGCTTATCGCCCCAATTAAGGGGGAGGTAAGGTTTCAAACTTTTTTTTTTTGCATTTTATTTTTAATTTTTTAAATGAATGTATAACATCGAAAGAATATTGTGTCAAAATTTCAAGTCAATCGGAGCAAAATTGACGAAATTATGAGCATTTGAGCGATACTCAGACTGATTTTCTATACCTGCTCGGGCAGCTAAGAGACGCGCTCACCTGAAGACTACCGAACGTGCTATTGTATTAGAAGAGTTTTGCGTAGACAAGGACAAAAAGATGCTGATGATGAAAGCTCTTTGCCGTGTGAACATGGCATCGATTATGCGTAAGCGATTATGTGTAAGTATAAAATAAGTGTTGAGTTTTATTTTGAATTTTACAGTGTGCAAAACTTTAAATCGTTTTCCCCACATCTCACGTTTTCAAAGTCGGTGTCCATCATAACTTCAAAACTACTGCACCGATCCTTTTGAAATTTTGAACATTATTTCTGTACATAATTTACGAGGTAACGCTGGAGACTTTTTTTCAAATTTGTCATTAATTTTTATTTTTTAATAACAAATTAGTCGATAATTTTCGCAAAAAATCGCGTTTTTCCCTTCAAAGTGTTCCAAAAAATTAAAAAATTAAAATTTCAAAAAACCCTCCCAGCGTTACCTGGGAAAATCTATTATCTAACGAATGAATTTTGATTTTTTGATTTCAGATGATCTAGCACCAAGTTATGATGGACACCGCAATTCTACTTTTTTCCAAGACACGTCCGAATAATAGCTGGCATTGCCGTATTTTTTAATATTTCGTTTTGAAAATTTTACACAATATTCTTCAAATGTCATACTTTAATATACCATTGGTTTAAATAAAGAGATTTTAACTGTGTCGTCACAAAAAATTCACAAAAACATGCCTTTTTTTGCACGAATTAACCTTACCCCCTTACTACCCTTAAAGATATGACTAAAGAGAAACAACGATGGTAGGGTCAGATCCAGAGTTGACCAGAATATCTTATGGTGAAGCTTGCCCTAAACCTGCCGTGGACGAAACTTAAACCTGGACGACTGCCCGCCACTTGGATGACGACGATGGAAAAACACCTAAAAGAAGACCAACTCGACGAGAACGTAAAACAAAAGGGTGCTCAGGAAGAAGAAAAGGAAGAAATAATTATCATCCAGTTAATTAATATAAATAATAGATGTCTCACAGAGACGAAGGGAATGTATGTATGAACCGACGTGGATATTACAGAGCCGACCGACCAATCTTTGATTAATCACTTCACAAAGTGTAAAGCTCACCGACTCCACCCAAGATCTATCAAATTTAAAAAGTTGTATGTATGGTTGTTCTTTTGAATTTTTATAACTACGCTCATGCCATATATGGTTTGAAAATTTGTCATTTCCATAAAACAGTGTATAGTGTGAGGTATAGGTGTTATTGGTAAATGAAACTTATGTATTTTTACTTCCTTTCTTTTAACTCGTGGCGTCTGCTTGCTTGCTTGACGAAAAAATTTTGGATCAATTTTTAACCCCTTTCCCGTGATCCAATCGAGCTGAAACTTTGGTAGCAGACTCGTGGCGACGATCAAGAAGATCTATCAAATTATCGTTAAAAAAAATAATACTTATAGTATAATTTTGGATTTTACAAATTTTTAATGGTTTTTTTATACAATTAAGTAAGTTGTATGGAGATTCCGATGCATTTGGTAGACACGAAACTCGAAAATGAGAAAGGGGGTATTGTAAAAACTTGGTTTTTATGGGTTACATTTTATTCCCTTTATATTTACTCGTGGCGTCTGCTTGCTTGCCGTCGAAAACACTTTGGATCGATTTTAAACCATTTTTCCGTGATCCAATCGAGCTGAAACTTTGCAAGCAGACTTGTGGCGACGATCAAGAAGATCTATCAAAATTTCGTTAAAAAATAATAATAATTATACTATAATTTTGGATTTTTCAAATATTTAATGGTTTTTTCATACAAGTCGTATGGAGATTCTGACGCGTATGGTAGTCACGAAACCTGAAAATGAGAAAGGGAGTATTGTTAAAACTTGTTTTTCACGGTTAACTTTTTTTAATTAGAGTTTGAAGTACCTTTATATAATATTCATCCGAATTTTTAATATATACACTTGAACACGCCTGAATTTTTTGAAATTTTTTCTCATATTAAAAATATTTTTCTTTTGTTATTTTCTCAATAGAGGTGTTTCTGTCATAGGTCAGAATTATATTGGCGTTACAGCTTTTCCAGTGGCACCTGTTCCAATCTGTGGCGTTTCGATAGCTTTCTGTAGGAAACCATTTTACTAGACCTGTCTACCTTGTCAGCGATTTTCCAGGAGGTGGTGTTCCTCGCCCATACCACCCGCCCCTCTATTGCACCAGTACCTCTTGTGATAAAATATCATTATAAATTTTTCTGGCTACAGGTCAAACATTTTATTTATTTTACTATCCGGTCGTTCCAGAAATTCGAACATTTAAGTTCTCTATTTGAGGCTCAAAATGTCTTTTTTTATATTTATTTAAATAATTGATCCTTTATGTAATATTTTTTTACAAAAAAAATTCACTTATCAGCTGAGATCGAGGTTTTTTTATAAACAAGGTAAAATAACAAAGTAGCATAAGTTTATATACATAAACAAAAAGAAATCAAAATAAAAACATTATTTAAATGTATGTTCTAAGAACACCCTCATACACTTCACATGAGTAATAAAGAGAGAGTATAAAATAAGTTTCATAGAGTTATCAATTATAAGCTTAAAATACCGTCAAGTAACATTGATTACAATATTCTTAAATCTTTTAACTTTTTACACAAATTAATAAATGATACTATCGACTTTTAGATTAGAACGTATCTGTTGCTAGATGTCATGCAAGTTTTACCGTAGAAACTACACCAACAAACTACACCAATAAACTACGTTCTAATTTCCCACTGCAAAGGCTTCCTAGAGAGGCAAACAGATACGAGCAACTTGACGTTTTTGCCACCAACTGTATAATATTTAAACATATTTTAAAAAGTCTATTGAAAGATTACTAGTTTTTGTCAAATTGGACTTAAGTAATTGATTTGTATTTATTTTGATTATTGAATGAGTTAGACAACTAACTGTAATGTAAATTTTTTATTATATTATGATTTTATGAGCTTGTACTTTTGCTTTTTAGTCCACATTATTACTATTATTTTTTTATTTTTTGTTATCTTATGTTTTCCTTAAGCTTTTGCTTCTGTTATATACTTGCTTCATACTTTATCTTCATTTATTTGTATTTATGTTCTAAGTATTTGCTTTCCACATTATTTTATAATTTTTTTCTTGATTTTATTTCGTAAGAAATCATTTAATTTTCATTCAAAGTAGTCACTCTATAAATGTACACTTAACCTTATTGTTTGTAAAAGCCCTGTAGGGCGTTAATAAAAAAAAATTAATAAGTAACTCGCTACGTTTTAAAATATATAAGGATAATTATTAATTAAGTTAAATTAAAGTCTCACAGAAATGAAAATCTATACCTATAAAACTCAATGTCTATCTGACAGTTCTCTATACAAATCCACACCGTTTCTCTGATTCTATTCAAATTTTGTATACTTATGCTTTGGGACCCGGTGGGTAACATAGGCAACATTTCCCCCCTATTATTTTACCCTTTCCCCTCCCATAACATATTTTCGATCTATACCGCTTGACCGCTACAAATCTGTACCGTTTGACTGATCGGACTCAAAATTTGCAAACATATTTTTCAGGACTCGGCGGGTAACATAGGCGACATTTCCTTCTTCCTCTTTTATCCCTTCCCCTCCCCCTGATACATTTTCGATGCAAATCTATACCGTTCGAATCGAACCTTTGTTTCCCCCCACAAATTTATTTTCAACTTAATCCTTAACCCGTGCAACGCCGGGAACGAACAGCTAGTATTTTAATAAGAATCGGAATAACTTAAGTATAGAAAATATAGAGGTATTCTTAGAAGCTGCAAAATCACAATTGAAAATACAATATTTTCAAGGCGTATTTACTTTAAAATATATGAATATAATCAAAACATCTTGTAAACAAGTAATACAATAATAATATTTTGTGTTATTTACATTTGAAGGTTGAGTTTAATTAATTTATTTGACAAACAGAAGGGACGTTCACGAAGACAGGCAACTGACAGGCAACAGACACCAAGAGCACGATAGCATCAGGATACACCGATCGCGGCATTCAGACCATAACCAAGTGATCCCTTATTAGGAGAGAGCCCATTTAATGCCTGGCTTTAGTGTTGGGTCCCGGACGTGCGTTGACTACGGTCCAGGTTACGGTGACCAGTATTGCTGATGAAACGGGAATACATTTAAAATTAAAAAAATCACATGGGAACCTAAAACTTTTATTTAATTTTTATTAATTAAGAACTTTGTATTAACCACTTGAAGTAACTTAACGTCTACCGGTTTTAATACCAATGTATCTTAAGCAGGGAGTATGCATACCGACTATCAATTACTTATTTTAGTAAAAAAATAATATTTGAACGGGGACGTGGCTCCAGTTATGGTGGGGGTAATTGAGAAGAAGACACTTAAATGGGGAATATATCCAATAATGACATTGGTGTTCAGGTATTTCTTGATTTATTATTTAGGCCTCTATTATTTACATGGAGAATCTCATAAGCGTTTTCTTTTTTAAACATGTGGCCTGTTTCCAAAATATGGTTCGCGAATTCCGAAATCTCACTATCATTGAGACATCTTAAATGTTTTGTAATTTTGTACAATTTGTACAGTGTACATTCTTTTAATTTATATTTTGACAAGTCATAGTACCTCTCTACGGAAAATAGTGAAAAAAAAGTTACATTATAATGATAACAAATGAAGTTAATAATATATCAATTAAGTAAAAAGGGCACAGTTATCAATAAGAAAATAAAGTATTTATGTTGAAATTCAGAACTGTCTCCGAAACAAGAATGTCATAGCAAGTTTTTAAAATCAAAACTTCTAGGCAGAAACACAAAATTGTATTTTTATTATACTATAATCAAAGCAGTAATAACGTACAGAAAGGAGTCATGAATGATAACCCTCAAAGAACAACGGAGGGTCTTCTGGTTTAAAGATAAAGAATTGTGGTGAGCTAGGCCTGCCCGGATTCTAGTCGGACCAATCGCGCTCGAGGGAAACCAACCAATGAGAAGCCCGAAGCGCCGCGCCGGGAAGGTAGCGACCAGGCAGCACGTCGGTACCAGACCATTCTCTTGCCGACCTGCGCCCGCGACACCAGGCTTAAATTCGCTCCAAGTATATTGTTGTGTAACAATTATACCAACATGTCAATTCTGTGTGTGCAATAAATCGACGAGTGAAATTGTGAGTCTTTCTTTCAACTCACCCTGTATCACATCCTGCTCAGGCATGTCATACATCTTCACAACACACATTTATTCATACGCCTTCAGCGTCCGCAGTTTCACGCATCTGACGTGTTTATGTTTCGGCAGATGTGCATAATCACCCTGATCACTTCGCGAACCATAACCTCAAAACATATCTGCCAAAGTATTACGGACAATACAATAGGTACTCGGAGGCACAGGAGAAATGCAGAAATTTGGTCCCTCATCACGAAAACAGTTAATAACCAGCATCATCAGACCTGGTTGATTATCTTGGATATCACATATATGTCGGGAAAGCATTCAAATTGTGATAGTGCCATTCAAATTCACAGGAAAAAGTAACAGAGCCATTCAAATAATACATGAGGCTAAATAATAAAGTAATGGCTGATCTGGAGAAGCTAGGAAAGAAGGAGAGATGAAAGCAGAAGGCAATGAATCGGAAGAAATAGGCATCACTCGGGAGTCTACAGCACTACAAGATATCATACAAGCCATCAGAAATAAGTATTAGGTGTACTGTAAGTAATACTGTTGAAATTTTCTTTAATTTAGTATCCCGTCCCAGTTGGCCCTCAATATACCTCAAATAAAAGTATAATTGACAAAGTGCGATCTTTGGTTAAGCAGGATCGTTATATTGTAGTCTATGAACTCGAATATGAGATGAGAGTAAGCATTAAATGCTCAAATTTAATTTTATACTAGGAATTAGGCTTGTGGGGGTAGTGTCTGCATAGCGTCAGCAGCCTTACTAGCACGGGAAGTGCATTCGCCGTACCTGAGAGCATTGACCGGAGAATATTGCGCTACGAATATTAAAATTATGGATCATACATAGAATATAAGAATTCATTCGCTTTAATACGTTTAAAATAAAATTAAAATAAAAAAGACCTTGAAAAAAATTTTTAATTTTAAGATTTTCAAAGATTAATAGATTAAAGAAAAAGAATTTTTTATATTAAATATGTGAGGTATAAAAAGAAGACAGCAATATTCAAAAAAAATTTTTGAACGCAGTCATTAAGAATAACTTATTTAAAATGAAATAAATTCTAGATATAATGTATCTATCCTTTTCAAAATCACGTGTCCTATAAATTAATAGGCTGTGTTTCCTATAAAATATCGAATACAGTTACAATTACAAATTAGTGATCCTCGATGACTGCATTAATTTTTTTTTGGATATTGCTGCCTTTGCTTTTATGCCCCACATTAAAATTTCTGTAGTGAACGTCTAACAAATTACAGAAAACAGGTCAGAAATGTTGAAAAAAAAATGCAAACTTTTGTGTCTTCGTAAATTTCGACATTTTATCCAATGTGTAAGGAATATTTTTTTATTCAAAATTAAATGTTAAGACTCCGCGAAATTTTTGCTACTAACTACGAGACAAAATAATGTTGGCTTTACGCACTAGCTCTCGTGGTGTCGCCCTACGTTCCAAAGGGTCATCTTTTCAGAGATTTGAATTCCACCTGACAGATGTCACGGGAGGCCAGCCAAGGAGATTTGAAAATGGAGAATGTAATGGATATTTATGTCGCTCCCGTTCCGGTTCCCGCTTTCGCTCCCGCCCGCCCAGCGCCCGGGATCCCGGCCAATTTGTAATCGAATATTTTCAATTTATCCGCCGGGAACGCCTACTTTACATTACATCTCGTGAATAGTAATTATACACTCCGGTGCCACTAAATTTCCGCGACAAATGTCTACGTGGTTTTTGAAAATATTTTTCTGGAATACTGAACACATTTATATTATTATTATTTTTTATTTCTTTCTTAAGTTAGTCAATCCTACACTTCTGTACATTAACTAGTATTTTACACTTTACATTCTAAAATATACTTACTATTCATAATAACCTACATATTTACATTCACATCTTATTTAATATATGGTACAATCTATAATATAATACATAATACATCTTATAATATGATCTTATCTGTGGTACGATCTATAATATAATAAATAATACATATTTTTCTCTACAATTCTATACTACTTTTACAATAACTATAATATTTGTTTTTAAATTCATTCGTATTATTTATTGAATTGGCTTTAACTTTGTGGAGTGACATTATAATTATATATAAATAGATAACTTGTCTAAGACCACTAATGAGTTTAAGACTACACGACAAGTTTCGACAACTACCGATGTTGTCATCAACGGGTGATGGATATAAACCATCATCATTACCCGTTGATGACAACATCGGTAGTTGTCGAAACTAGTCGTGTAGTCTTAAACTCATTAGTGGTCTTAGACAAGTGGTCTATTTATATATAAATTCATTCATCTTATTTATATGCTTCATGTTTTCTGGCATCTCATCATATATTTTTACCCCTCTGTACATTAGACAATTCTGTGAATATACTTTTTTCTTCTATGGTAATCTTATTCTAATCCTATTTCTAGTGTTACATGTATGTACATAACTATTTACAATATTTTTGATCGAAAAATATTTTGGCATTTTGTTATTGAGAAATATGAGAACGTTATATTTAAGTATTTTTTAGATTTCCATGCAATTGAGTCATCTTCTCATTTCTTTCATTCTATTACACCAAAGGAATACACTGCAGGAAAAAATTAAAACATAATCCTAACATAACAATTTTCAAAAAGTATCCGCTGCGATGGGGTTTAAATATAACACTTCCGTCACACTTTTTAGAAAATTGTTATTTTACTTTTCTCCAAAAACAGCAAAATGCTTTTGTGGTGACATTATTAATATAATTAATGAAAATAAGCTTAGTTTTCACCACTTTGTATTGCAAATATCAACATGTTTCAGAGCCCATGGCCCCTTCGTCAGGATACAATTGTATACTCACAAAATTGAATTAAAAAATTGAAGTAAAGACAATCAAAATATTTAAAAAGTTATATATTGAAAATAAATAATACAAAAGTACCTACTTAACATGAAAATAAATTAAAAAGATAACTTTTTGTAAAAATGACCTGCCTATTCATAATATTCAATTTATTATTAACACTTTTTCCTATTTACAAAATTTCTAATTTATCAAACTGTGATTGAAAATATTTTTGAAAAATATGATTGAAAATATAAATATCAAAATATATAAGTCATATGCAAATTTTGTAGGGTTATTTGTTATATTTTATGTTATTATAAAATTAATTGTCAATTATAAAAAACGATTTTGTATCTAAATTATATTATTATATTCCTGTATTGAATCATGTAAAAAATATTATTCATAAACCTTTTCAGGTTTCTATTATATTAAAAAAAAATACTTATTCCTTAGGAACAGACATGTAAAAATACCGTCATTTTTGACGTTACAGCTAGTTTTGTATTATCTTTGGCAAGCTGTTGAAGATTTTCGTTACTTTGTAAAATAAACAGTTTTCTGAAGAAATTTTGTATATCCTCTTGCTGTATTGTATGAATGAAAATCCTTATTTAATTTCATTATTGTATTAAAGTGCTTGGGCTATTATTGTCTAATTTTAAATATTTATAATAAACATTAAATTTTCTTATCTTATCCAATGATTCTAATTTTATTAATTTACTTATTATAATATGATTCAAAATATAATTGTACGTGCAATACGCTAGGGCTCACTTTGCCTGCGAGCTACAAGAATCTTATAAAGTAATAAAATTCACCTCAAGGTTGTGGAAGAAGGCATTGAATTTTAATAGCTGAAATATTCCTCTCGTAGTCCCATCGGACAAAGAATAATGCATATTTACATCTCATTAGTTTGGTTCTCGTATATCGTATAATCAGATGGAAATATTTCGCTTTACGAAGAGAATTGCGTCTAGGGAATTATAATACGATTTTATTACTTAGTGTACTGTATGATAGAAAAAATACAGCTGAGGATTAGAAAAGTTTAGAGATAAATTGTTACAATGCATTTAAAATGAATTGAAATAAGTATTCAGGGGCTTATGAAAGGGTATACTTATTTCACTTCATTTTTCCTGCATCGTAATATTTTCATAGTGTTGTTCCAGGTAACATATTACGAAGGGTTAAGACAGTGCGTAAATTCTTCTCAGCATCTCGTTATAATAGTGAGATTGACAAAATCACTTTAGTTATCTAGATATTAAATTCAATAACAAATTCCTTCTGATAATCATATACATTGTTGTCGCAAAAAAAATTCAAGAAAGGAACATTCCAAAATACGAACAGTTTAAGAAAAGTAACCCATAGAAACTAAGTTTTTACTATACTCCCTTTCTTTGTAAAATATAACAGTGATTAAAGACGAATTAAAACATATTATAATATTCCACTAATCTTACAGAAATTTAATATATTTCTAAAATGTCAGATGTTTTGAGATGTCAAGAATTTGATAGATTCAATTATCATCAATATTGTACCTTATGAATTTCCAGCGTCAAATGATTTAGTCAGAACCAGATTTGAGTAATGTAGAATTCTTCAAAACTAAGCAAAAATCTAAAAGAAATAAATTATTATTTGATTTTTTACAAAAAACTCAATTTTGCTGTCATCTGTGAATCAATTGTTTTGTAAATTTTTGAAATTCGTAGTGATGTACCTATTATGCCGATCGGAGTAATTCAAATTTAGAAAATATTCCGCGACGTTATCGGGCCGCCGCGCCGTTGCTAATCAAACTTTTCTAATGATTCCAATTCGAAAAAAACTATTAAATTTCTAAAAGTCCGAAATTATTCTATAATTATTCATTTTTTTTAACGAAAATTTGATAGATCTTCTAGATCGTCGCCACGAGTCTGCTTGCCAAGTTTCAGCTCGATTGGATTACGGAAAAAGGGTCGAAAATTGATCCAAAGTTTTTGTTGATGGCAAGCCGGCAAGCCGGCAAGCAAGCAGACGCCACGAGTTAATATAAAGGGAGTAAAAAGAAGTCAAATCCTTGATTTTGGACAGCGATATATTGTAAAATTGCCCAAATGTCTCAACTGGTTTTTGTATAATAAAAAAAATTTATCCTTCTAAATGGTTTCTGCTTTTATATTTTAATTTAGCTTGTAAATTCTCCTCCCATAAGCTCGTAAGCTCGAGCTTTGGCTCATATTATGGGGAGTATAATCTCTGTAAAATGTTGTAACATAGAATCAATTTATTATAAAAAACAATATGTACCTACTGTATACATAAATATAATAAATATATATATATATATATATATTATTATGAGATTGTTTATCTACATCTGTTTACACTTAACCTGCAATTCGTTATTCGTTAAAACCTGCAAACCAATTCGTTAAAAAATAATACAATTTCAACAGTTATCTTACTTAATATATAATTTTTTGTATTTTACTATTTAATTTAATGTCCTTGTTGTCAATAATGATTGTATTAAATTTTATCTAGATAAATGGATATTTATATCTGCAAATTTACATACTTAAGCTACTTTATTATCATTAATTCATATCTATACTACTTCTACATACGCGAGACTCTTCTGATGTTAGAAACATGTGATCACTTAATTTACTATTTACATGTATTGCGTTATGTAGAAAGAATCAATAAAAAAAATATATAATATATTTATATTTTAGAAAACAGAAAAAAGATTAAATCCATTTTCGTTTGTAAAACAAATACCTAACCCCAACAAAGCCTCACAAAGTGTAACAAATCCCTTAAACATAGAAAATGTTAACAAAGAATCCTTTAGACGAGATGACTGGGTAACTTTATTCTGCACTCAAATCCAGTGTATTCCCGATATTGTACCTAATAGTCATCCCTTCCTCCGGGCTCGCTCTCCGGACGAGCATTCCTGCACGGAGGCCAGTGCTAAGGGTAGTGAATGCCTCCTCCGTGCTTTATTTAAATATTCGCGATAATAAGTAAGAGGGATGATTCAAAAATACTCCCCTGTATTCAATCTGAATTTAATTCTGCAAGTTTCTTCAAAAACGTTTTTATTCTTCGTCTTCTTCCTGTGTCCTATTCGTTTAACGAACATTGTATCTCTTAAAAATGGAAATAACATTTTAATGTTTACGGCCCGCGTTTCGTCTTATGAAGGCGTCATTAATCTCATCTTCATCAGCCTTCGTCTTTTCACTGCTAGATATAGGCCTCTTCCTTCTTTTTCAATTCTCCCTGTTGTTTGCTAATTGTAGCCATTTCTTTCCCCCTGATTATATCATCGGCCCATCTCTTTTGAGGTCTTCCGAAGCCTCTTTTATTCTCCCAAGATCTACATTTCAGGACTATGGGAGTCCATCTTGTAGCATCCTGCCTTGCAACGTGTCCTGCCCATTGCCATTTTAGCTTTGCTATACGATCCATGATATCCTCTACTCTAGTTCTGCGCCTAATTTCGTCATTTCTAATTCTATTTCTTAGGCTTACTCCAAGCATGGATCTCTCCATGGATCGTTGCGTGCATTTGAGCTTTTCTACACTTTTCTTTGTAGGGAACATAGTCTCCAATCCATACGTCATCACTGGCAGTATGCACGATTCAAAGGCTTTTCTTTTTAGGCTAGTTGGGATCTCTTTGTTCTTAAAGATATGTTTGAGTTTGCCATAAGCAGTCCAGCTCATTCCTATTCGTCTTGGCAATTTTGCTGTTTGGTTATCTTTGTTCATTTTTATCTTGTGTCCTAGGTATATATATTCATCTACTATTTCAATATTATTATAATATTATTGATAGTGATGACTTTGTTCTCTGGACTCAAAATTTTTGTTTTCTTTATATTTATCTTAAGACCAACTTTGTTCGAAGCTTCATTAATCTCATATTGATTGATAATGCCCTCATAAGGCGAAACGTGTCTTCTAAAAATTAAAATGTAGAACTAGAAAACAAGTGTTATTTATTTTTGTGTGAGTATGGAGTTTTATAAATTTATATTCGAAACAATAAAGTTAGACTATGTTTGTATGTACATACGTAAAATCTGACGTCTGTTCGGTGGGTGGCTTTTTACCCGTTTGGGGCTGTGTGGTCAATCCTGTTTTCTTTTGGTTCTGATACGAGTTGTTCGAGAGATATACTGTCGAGTACTTTCCTCGAATCGATGAAGATATCTATGCAATTACTTGATTTGTTCAATTTACTTTGTATGATGGTGGATGTTACGCGGTTGCGTCTTGTGTGCATATTCCCCCAGTGAACCCGAAAGGATCATCATTATTGTAGAAATGAATTATGTTTTTGAGTTTAATTTCCTTTTGATTTGATAATTTGCTTATTCAAAGATTTTCGATATATTAGATAAATAGTATATTACCTAATTTACATTGTTTGTTAAATAAGATTACACTACCCATGAATGTAAGCGATTATCCCTCACCACACATAAGAATCTTAATTCTTTTTTGTGAGGTATAATATATAAAAAAATTGAATTTGCTAATATTTGCTACCTTTCATTGCGATAAAATAAATTATATGTATTATCAATTATTAATTTTTTTTTTTAAATATCTGGAAAATCCATTTATGATGGGTAAAGATCATAATTAATAAGATCATAATAGCATTATGAATTCAGGACGGCAAGTTGTAGAGCTTTTAGTAGCAAAAATAATGAAGATGAAGATATAAGGAATTAATGTAAAGCTGATCTTAGCATAAATAATAGAATTAAAAAAAGGTTGCTCAGATGGTTTGGGCATGACGAACGAATGAATGGGGAAAGAATGGTAAGAAAGATATATAATGCAAGTGTTGGTGGCGCCAGAAAGAGAGGGCGACCGCGGGAGACGTGGCATGACCAGATTAACCAGATACTGGAAGTTGGTCCCGTTAGAAGCCTCAACAACCGTCAAGCTTGCATACGAAGATGTACGAATATGGATGAGGCGAGAGTTGTATGTTAGGACAGAAGAGTGTGGTGCTCTATCCTCTCTACCCCCATAGGGAAACAGCGTGATGGTAAGTAAGTAAGTAGCAATAAAGTTGGCTGTCATTACTTTATTTACTGCGGCTGTACAGCAAACTGGACGAACAACTTTTTAAAGTTTTTCAGTCATAATGTTCTCCTTCTTCCAGAGCTTCGACTTCCAATAATCTTTCCCTGCGTCATGAGGGGTAAGATGAGTCTCAGGATTTCCTATCACATGTCAGAGATATTGAAGTTTTTGGATTATTATGCTCTAATTAATTATTATTTGGTGTGTAACATCTTTCCTCTCACTTTCCTGCAATCTGTGGCACTGATTTCGTGAAAAAGGACGAAAATGCGTAACAGGAAATAAGACGAAAATGCGTAACAGGAAATAAGACCCGCGCAATTTCATTTCACCAATGAGCGCGCGCGGAGCACGCGCGATGAAAAAAAATCATCGTTAATAAACAAATCACTGTCCATTTTTCACCAAACCAGATTCTGATTTTGTATAAATGTTGCTAGGCCGGTGTCAAGCGTGTGGATGTTGTAACTTTGATAAATTTTGGCTAATATCTTCGGAGCTAACCGATAACTACTTAATTTTTTTTACATTAATGTAAACAATAACTACCCCTTATGATTTACATTCTCAAATTTTATGTAATTTATGCGATTATTTTTAAATATTTATTCAAAAATGTTTTCATGCAATATGTATCGCGGCACACTATTGCCATCTATGAAAATATATAAATACATATTGACCAAACACATTTCTAAACAAAACGCGTTTGTAGATATACGGTACCTACCTAGTGCGGCAAAATTCATTAATAAATTGTATTTACTAATAAATAAATATATAGGTATTAGCTTTTTTTAAATTTACGGTAAATTGATATCGCTGTTCAATTGATATTGTTAATCGGGAGATGTCAAATGTTACACATAATGTGCGACTACTGTAAGGTTCGCTCGTTTTTTTATTTTTCTTTATTCATCCGAATCATAACATCTTCATTCGTAACTCTGTCCATCCGGATTATTTTGAGTATTTTTCTTATTATTATCATTAATCCACATCTCGAATGCCTCAAGTCGCTTTAACAATTCTTCGGTAAGTGTTCATGTTTTCGTTTCGTAAAATAATATAAAGAATACGGAGCATCTTACCATTTTTATTCAAAATCAAAAGTTGAGATCATAACTGCAAAACACCTATTCCGTCAAGATTAAGGTTGCATGAGTTCACTCAATGCAGCATTTTTTTATTCAAATAAAGGTTGCACGAATTTGCTCAATGCGGCATTTGTTTGTTTGGATAAACGTTGCACGAGCTTGCTTACGCGGCAATGTCGTACTAACTGAGATATTTTTATTTGTTTTTATTTATTTATTTTTATTGCTTATTTACAATTGTTAATACAAGTTACTAATAACGCCACACTAGGTAAAACCTGCTCCACGGCAGTTATTCTCATATGATGTTTATGTAATATTAACAAATGACAATTAAAGAAAGTGTAAACGTAAGAATGAAAGAAGTTCAATAATAATAAAGTAAATCATAGGAATACCTAAATCTAGAAGAAAAGAAAAAAAAAGAAAATATATATACAAAATAAAGATAAGAATTTAAGTAGTTACAAAAATAAATATTGTATTAGAGTATACTTTAAATTATATAAAGCAGTTTTTGCCAATTCAGAGGTCAAGGGCGGATCATTTCTTCAGCATACCTTCTACCTGATATTTTTATAAACTTAGCAATATGATGTTTAAAAGGTTTGTGTAGAGTTATTTCTTTAGTTTCATTAGGTAACTTGTTAAAAACAAGCGGGGCAGTGAAATTAAATTGTCTTTGCCCAAAAGACGTTTTCTTTTTAGGTACCTCGAAATTAATTGTATTTCGAATCTGGATTTCATGTCACATAGACATTATTAATCAATTAATGTAGTACAGTTTCGTCTCTGTGAGACATCTATAATATACATTAATTGATTAATGTATTTGCCTGCCTTGTAACCCGTGTTTGTTGTGTACGATTAAAATTAACCTTGTCCTTGTGGAATTTTATAAGTATGGTTTTAAGTATGGTATCTGGCACATTATCTGAATCAAATATCGATACAATCCGACAAACTTACTAAATTGTCCCATTTTAAAAAAAAAATGAAAATTGGTTCGAAACAAATTTTGAGAAGGGTTCGAAACCTAAGATTGTTACCAAAAAAACTGTTAAATAAAAAACATAAGTGTAAAAACAAAAGACAAATTAAATTAATTAGAAACCAGCTAAAAAATTTAAATAATAATTATAAAAAGAAAAAATGAAATATGACTTGGTGAACTACTTTTAGAGGTTACCTCCCAGACAGGGGTAGGTTGCGATATTCCGATGTACACACACTAATGGGAATTCCTCAGTGGAGCGATAAATACCGCCGCGTATCCCGAACATACTAATGTGAAGTTGGCGTCGGCGTCGGCGTCGGATCCATAGCTCATTTACCATCTCAAGACATCTTCAGACAGCGGCGATAATCTTCATTCCTGGACCATCAGAACAGCTTCTTACAGTAGAAGTTCTCTTTTCCACGATAATCGGGAAGCCGAGAGTCAGACAAAATGAATGACGCAGTATTTCTGACAACGGTGTTTTTTTAACCTTTGAGTGGGCGCGCCGTCGTAAAATTTTTACCGGAATACAAACAATAAAATAAAAACTGCGCCATAGCCCGATTCTTTTCTTACGACAATGTTTGTCTAATAATGTTTATTTTATATTATAATGTAATCTGTACAAATAAAAATGTAGTTTGTACAAAATCGATAATCTCTGAAAGTTCTTCACCGATTGCATTGAAATTTTGGCACAACGTTGCATTTGATTATGAGGATGTTTTTGTTTAACTAATTTGTTTTCATATACCAAATATTAATTTATATAAATAAAAATGTAAATTTTTAATTGTCCGAAATCATAAATCTCCTAAAGTTTTTTTCGAAACAACGTTGCATTCGAATTCGCACAAGTTATTTGAAAAAAAAAACTAACTCATAAAAACCAAGTTTTTATTATACTCCCTTTCTCATTGAAACAGGTTTTGCGCCTACTCCACGCGTAGGGCTCGAAAATTAAACAATATATACATCGTTAAAGTTTCGAAAAATCCAAAATTATACTATAATTATTAAATTTTTTTAACGAAAATTTGTTCAATTATTTTTATCGTTGCTACGAGTCTGCCTGCAAAGTTTCAGCTTGATTGGATCACTGGAAAAGGGTTAAAAATCGATTCAAAGATTTTTAGGCAAACAAGCAGACAAGCTGACAAGCAGAAAAACAAACAAGCAGACGCTACGAGTTAAAAGAAAGAGAGTAAAAAATGGCGCAGATACCTATCATTTCAATATTGATAAATATTTATACCTATTTTACATCACACTATTATTAATAATAAAAGAATATATTTTTATTTAAAACAAAATAATTAAAACTATACGTAGACCTCTTTCCATTTAAGTAGACAATCGAATAAGCAATAGCCGTGCGTACGATGCACATTGTTTAGTTGTGTTGGTGATTATACCCGTAAAACAATCTACAGTCTACAAATGATGTGTGGGGTAAAAAAGCAAAGGCACCAATATCCAAAAATTTAAAAAAATGTTTTGAATGCAGTCACCGAGGATTACTAACTTAAAATGTACTAAATTCTAGATTTTCTGTATCTATCTCTTCAAAAATCATGTTCCCTATACTAAAACCTCTAATTCCGCGAATTATAATTTAGTAATCCACGATGACTGCATTATTTTTTTTGGATATAGCTGTCTTTGCTTTTATACCCCACATATCTAATCATATGTATTATTTTAAATTGTAGTGCATTTGAAATAAATCCGTGTAGTTCACATTTAATGCTGGCCAAAGGACTGTGTTCAACTAATCTTAAACAATCTTTTCGTGAACTTTACTGAATATGCAAAGATTAAAGGACATCTGATTCTTCTTCTTCTTTTGGTGTCATGTCAGGTCCCCCCAACGTTGACTATCACCCGGGAGAAAGCGTCCCTGTCCTGGGCAGCACGATTAAGAGCATCTGATTAAGAGCTCTTTTTGAAAATTGGAGATAAAAATGTCTCCTTCCAGAGAACTCGTATTTACCTACCCTTCGTTTAGTGATGGAATATATATATATATATATATAATATATATATATCTATATATATATATATATATATAACGCAAGAATATATATTTTTATTTTTATTATTATTTTTTTATTTATTTATTAGAGACACTAACAGGATAATAGGTACATGATATTCTGATAATAAACATTATAGTGAAGAAGACTATGCCCATTATCCCAATTACAAGTGTCTTCGGCACGCTCTAGTAACATGTATTTTTGCAATTAATTATATTTTACATGTACATGTACCTATTGTATATTTTGTGTTTGAATGTAGTGCGATTAGTATTTAAAGAATGATTGATTTAATGGATCAATAGGTTCATGTCATCGTTTAGAAAATGGATGTTGTGTATGAGTGAGTTTTTGAACGAAGATAAGGTGTCTGCAAGAATATCAGCATCAATGTTAGGGTCAGCACAATACAAATTATTTATTATGAATAGGGGTAGGATAGGCTTTTAGAACATTTATGAATAAAGTAATTCGGTATATTGCCAGGACTTGCTACATTGTTGAGGTCCATTTGCTGCAAAGATTTCAAAGTGGAGTTCTGATTCACTTATACTCTATTGAAGAATGAATTTATATAAACGCTGACATTCATTTTTGTTTCCTACCTTATATTTCTTCATTCAATTATGGTTCGCACAGGATCAAAAATCGAAGATTAAAAATATTTTTTTTGCTTAATTTTGAAATATGATATAATATTAAGTATTTAAAAATAAATGTCTTGAATCGTGAATAGGGTCCAGGCCGTAAAGGCAAAATAGCTTAAGAATATTTGTAAATATGTGTATATAACTATTATTTTGCTAATTATGTATATAACTGTCAAGGAGGGTCCCGTTAATGAGTCATCCATTAGAGCGACGACCGCGGCCGAGGGAGAGAGATTAAAATCTCACGATGAGTCACTCGGGCCGCGGGCGCGCTTAATTAAATATTTTAAATTTTGTTTTGAGATAAAATCGCAAAGTAAAAATCAGGTAGTCGCCTACGGAGCGGTCAGCTACAGTGTACTTGCCCGCATCTCTGTACCAATAGAAATACGGGCAGGTAACAACCGACACCCACACGGCTCGTGACTTGAGATAGCGCGCCGTACATTTTTTCGTACGGCGCTAAATTTAGATTCACTATCGCTAGAGAGCTCAATAATTAAAGTGTGAGGTGTCATTTTCTTCAGAAAAACAAGGGCTACCTGATGCGACATTAATAATTTAGATATTCTCACAAATAAAAAAGTTTCATTTTTTGTCACATGCACGTGATTTGCAAGCGCTGACATGCCCGGACAGTAATCTGCGTATTACACCCACATGCGGGCATGTCAGACGCACATTTTGACATATGACTCATTAGCGGGAGATATGAGAGAGCGGATTTATCTTAAAAAATATCCGCGCGCCGCGAGATATGCGCCGCCGATGCACGGTATCGCCGGCGCCCAGCGGTCGTTCCGCTAGGCCGAGCGCACAGCTTCCGTGGTCCACCACGTTACGCCGATGCCTACAATAAAGATGTAAATCCCCTCTCTCAGTAATCCCTTTTTGGCAGTTATTTTCCCGTTATTTTGGCTGGACCCAAATAAAAAGGCTGCGAAAACCTAGCGAAATCACAGTGCTCTCAGTGCCTTAGTGCCAGTAAATATTTGTTGCCGTGTTTGTGCGACAAATAGTTTTTACAACGTCACTCTGCCCGTTTTTCGCTAGGTTTCCTTCTGAAACAAAAACATTGCTTTTTATTTTTCTTGTGTGTAAATTTTGGTGAATTAAAACCCCTGAAGAAACACCGTCGATCGTAGCGTTGCTCTCCGGTGTTTCCAAAGTATCATCATCACCATCAAGATTAAGAAGCGAGTTGTGACTCATCGTCAGTGACGTCACGACGCCCGGAGCACAGCAGACAGGCGAGTAATCGGTGATCCACCCTATTCTAAAATAATTATTTGTTACGGGCGTGTCTGTCCGTAACAAATTATTTATTTTGTTATTTATTAATAAATAAGATTTAACTCGTAAAAAATTACGGTACTCTTACATGTTGGTTTCCAAAGAATATGTTTTTAAGAAAAAAAAATGTACAATAAAGATGTTCCTTGCACGTTACATGAAGTTACGACAGACGGATGGATAGACAAATAAATTATTATAATTGGGATATTTCTTGATATAATTATTTGTTTATTTCTTAATTTCTTTGGGAGTGCTACAGTAAGTGGAATTTTGCCCACCTCTTCGGGTCGCTTCGTCCTTTACACGGCGCGACACGGAGATGGCCTTTTAAGTAAAAATTATCAACCTGGGGACGTACGAGTACGACCGATATGGGAGCTATCGCTTGGGCTAAAGCGGTGGGTGTCTATTCACTGATGTATGAAATGCTTAAGACAAAGGTTTTTAATGAATTTTTATGGGTCACGGTGTCAACGTCGATCACAGAACTAAAATATTTGGAGAAAAGGTTGGATGTACCTGATCTATTATAGGCCTTAACACATTTGAATGATGTGTTGTTAGGAATGCCTTGGGTATTAAATTTATTTTTAACATTTGCGGTTACGGCTTTATGGCGCCTTTATTACGCCAATAAGTCGCGTATTTGTGCGTGTTTTTTGTTCGTTTTGAATTTTACGAAGCGCTTGAATTCCTCTTTGGTGAGCTTAATAATGTTTAAATAACAAAAATTAACATTTTTTAGTGAATATATAAAGCTACATACCTTCAATGAACTAGTACCACACTATACCAGTCATTAATTTTATGCTAAACTCATAATTGCACACGCGCTCCGCTGTCTTCGACGAAACTGATTGACCTGAGCGTCTGACTTTGCAACGTTGACAGTGAACACGCACGTATGGTAAAATATGGTATGTGATTATCACTATAAGTCCAGTTTCCATTTAAGAAAGATAATCGAATTAGTATGTGTAAGCCGTAGGTAGATACGAAACACATTGTTTCGTTGTGTAGGTATTTACGGGTATATACACCAACCCAATGAAACAATTTGCCTTGTACGCATAGCTTACGCGTACTTACTTCTTTCTTAAATGAAAAGAGGTATATTGCTTGACCACGATAACTTGGCGTGCGGCGACTTTGGAACTAAAACCCGCCCCGCCCGCACCCGGCGGTAACCCCTCGCCCTGTCATTCAGTACAATTTTGTATTTGCTCGGGAGCTGTGACATCTTGATTACCAATATATACTGAATTATTGTGTCCAAAACATCCTAAACAGTCCGGGAAGGTGCAAGAACAATTGCCAATGAAGTATTAAAGTTTTGCGAAGCTGAAAAAGCAAATAATGGACCGATATTACTGACAGTTTGACAGATAGAACGGCCGCCATTACTGCAAGGTTTCTTTAGTGCTACCCGACCAAATAAATTTCTGTTAAAGGTTACGACACGAGTCACCGGACATTCTGTACATTATGTATTGTGCAATAAATTTACACCCTGGCAACTTCTGTTAGGCGACAGGGACGCCCTCCCTCGGGCGCCAATTTATAGTGGTCGCGTTCTACCTATTTTTTACGAATATTGAAAGATGAAATTACATTGTTAACCATAAAATGTTATGGTGAAAGATTCAGGAGACGGGCCGTATGGTTATCGAAGAAGAAGAATAAAAAAAATTGTAGAGAAAATTTCGTACTTCATAATATGTATTTTTTTGATTTTATTTTTTATAATAAATATTTTCTACTAGTTTGAGATGTGTTTAAGATGAAGCCTGAATTTAATAAATAGTTTTAAAAATATTTCATTAAAAATTCATCAAATTAGATTCCCTGTTTCTCGAACGTCGTTAGCAATTTTCCATCACTTTCTGTCTGTAAATTTCTCACTTTAATTGTTGAGCAGTTTTCTCTTACATAAAATATAATACTTAATTGATTTCTGATGAGGACAACATTTCTTGCGTTCATAATCGTTGATTGAAATTATGGATACTAATATACTTTAATATTATCGTTTTTTTATTTTCATTTATATTTAATAAAAAAAAAAATTAGTATATTGTGTAGACCACATTGATTCATTAAACATCGACCAATTTTGATACAACAGTATCCTAGTCTAAATGGACGCAATGAAGCATAAAATAAATCATTTCGAAGAAATCAACTGATGTTTACAGAATTATTTTGTATTTTGATTATTTTGCTAATATTAAAAAAAACATATAGTGTGTTGTATCAAATGTGTCCAAAAATAAAAAAAATAATTGAAAGGTTAATTCTGGCGTCCTCTAGTGGCCGGAACATAAAGTAGTTTGTGCCTACCGTACCAAAAAAAGTGGATTGCTCTAAAAATGGATAATAAATGTTAATCAATTAATGAAGGAGACTTACAGATGAGGTCGATATATTCACGGAAATGTACAAGGCCGCTGTAGCGTAATTAGATATCGCGCCTGCCCCGGATAGGAGAAGATCCGTGGTTCGAATTCCGGTAGCAGCCAAATATTTTTTCGTGGATCGGATTTTTCTATACGTCTTTCTAATTGATTAATTAGTTTGGTTTTAAAAGAACATATATTTCTTCTACTTATATCTCTACGTGCTATGGTTTATCTTCTCTATAACTTTTTTTTTTTTCTTACACCACTTTGATAACTATTTTTTATTAATAACTCTATTTTGTTTTATTGTTCTTGTTTTTTTCTGTTTGCCTTTGTCTTTTATATTTTATGTTATGCCGTGAATTTCTATAATTGATTTATCAACTATTCAATATATTAAACCATTAAAATAAATTGTACTGTTTAGATTCCTAAAAAAAAAAATTAAAAAAAAGTTTTCAACTCATTTGCAATGGATTTGAATCACTCAATACCTTAATAAAACATACACGCAAATTGAACGTAGATAGATTTGTATACATGATTACTCTAAACAATCCAAAAGATTTTTCTTTTCACCTTGTTTAGCTCTAAAATAAATAAAAATAATTGTTTTAACTATTATTGATTTATTTGGCAGTTAATTTGTGGTGGAGCATGATTATTTTGATTTACAATAAATTAAACTTTGTAAAACACACGTTGAGTTAAGAGTTAAGTACCAATATTCCTTTGATAATCATAAACTAAAAATTCTTCACTAGTTTTCTCATAATGGATTGATAGTCAACAGTTTTAGAAACCGTCGAAAAAAAAAAAACTTATATTCAGAGAAAACACTCATAAACAATATACATTCCAACAAATATCTCCGCTCCCTGACATCTTCCCGTTAAAACCCGAAAAACTCTTTCCACTCAAATAAAATGACAAGAAAAAAATCTGTATTTGGTTTAGTTATAAATTACACCTGATGATGAGAGGGACTGCTCCTCTCGAAACTATAGTTGTCATAAATTTTATTCAACGTGTGTGCATTCCAAAGTTCAATTTAATGTAAATATAAATAATTGTTTAAATTATAAATTAATCACAACTAATGTTTATCCTAGGGTTTAGGAGTGATCACTTGAGACAGCCGATGTAAGTTGTAAGCCCTGGGCCATCCCATAAGAAAAACTTCCAAATACTTTATCTCTGTGAAACTTCTATAATTTATCTCAATTAATAATCAACCCTCTGTGAAGAAAATCCAGTAAATGTATTCTTTAAACATTCATTTTTTTTTCAATTTACGCTTCAATTCGGCAAAATAACAATTACAGAAGCGCTCTTGAGATGAAATTTTTACGAAAATGGCGCTTTATAAATTATATATTTTTATTTTCCTTATCACAAAACACCGAGGCTTGAGCAAATAACATAGATTAATTGTGACCTCACCGGGAACCGAATCCGGAACCCTCGGTGTGTTTGTCCAGTGTTGTGTCCAGTGGGCTACGAAGACCGCCATATATATAAAAATATATTTTTTTAAATGTAGTGTAATGTATAATGTGGTTGCACCAGTTACAAAAATAGTTTCTTAAAGTAAAGTTGACGTTCAACGTTCACTACATGAGCAAAAGCTAAAGAAGAGGAATAAGAATAATCGGATAGCTGATCCTTCGGGAATCCTTTAATAAATATTACTCGCGAACAGAAAATAAACAAAACTTTCTGGAGGCTGATTTTATTCTGATAGAGAAAATCTGCTTTATTGATAATTCCCTTGTTCCAGATTCCAGAAAGGGTGTCAATAAAACTCAATGGGGGTAAAACAGGAGTTCTCACTAATTGTACCCATTCTGGGCGCTGATACAGTTCGGTTGTTGTGTCGTTGTCTGGAATGGAAGAAGAAGAAGCGTGCTTTAGATAATGTGCCCCTTGTAACTGGGGAAAAACACCCAGAAGTTCCACCCCTAATGACGTTTATGTGAAAAATTAAGGGAGAGTATCTAAGAACAATAGTAAAAGGGTCCGCAGTACGCGCCATTAAGAATTAAGAAACATTTGTCGAGCAGCCCATCGAGTAAAGATTTTGTAGATGAAGAAGTTGAATAATTTTAACCCTTGCGTTGCTGTGAGGGGTCCTGTAGTTGCTGCAGATTTCAAAAGTTTTTGAAAATTTATAACCTTTTTTATGTATTATTTTAATATTTACTGCCAGCCTCAGTGAGAATCAGCGCTGAGCTATGATGGATGCATGATTATGAATTAAAATGCAAATTTGAAAATAAATAAGATATACAATAATTAAGCGGCTACACTACCTTAAAATATATAAAAAAAATAGATTTTACATAAGTTTAACTTAAAAGGTTGATATATAATTAATTATTTGCGTAATATTAATTTGAAGATTCTAAAAATTGACTGAGTTATAGTAATTTGAAGTGAGCGTGAGTGTACATTTTTTTGCAATACGCTACATTATGGCATTACATCATGTAACAAAGAAATAATAGTAAAAATAAAAGACTGGTCTAAAAAGAGGTTAATTTTCAGGCATATTCTAGTTTTTTTATGAAAGGCCCGCGCGGCTTCGCACGCGTAGATTTTTAGTAACTTTTACTTGTATTTTATCAATATCTTTATTAACCCTTTATGTACAGATATATGTTGTCACGGACTTTTTTAAAGAACTTTTTGAACTTTTTACAACTGAAGTTGAAGATCAGATAGCCTGTATTTTTTTTTCGATGAATGGAAATGAAAACAAAACAAACAAACTTATAGAATTATACATTTGCAATTTTAGTGAATAATTTTATATCATCCGGTGGAGTAGCGTGACGTCATCTCTCGAAACTTGTGTAGGTACATCTTAACAGGTGCTCGGGTAACCGGTTATGCGGATGCGTGACGTGAGAGGCGACTTGGAGGTCAATCATTCCGCGCTAAAATACACTTACTTTAATATTATTTTTTTCTGTTATTTGTTGACAGATTTCAACATTTTATTAATCAATTTATTAGTTTTGGTCTATATTTCAGTTAAATGCTTCAACATATTGTATTACCAGCACTGTGAAATGAAATTTATCTTGATGATTTTGTCTATAATTTGAAGTAGTTAAGTGTTAAATTTATTGGGCATACTTCTTTTGTTTTATAGATACTTATAAGACAATGTAGTTTTTAATATAATCCCTTCATACCAGCACGCTTTTGCTGCCTAGGGACTTCAAGTTTATATTGTCTTCTCGTATGCGAACATGGAATACGTGTCGCATCAGTATTCTCAAACTAACCAAAAGTTGTGAAAAATTGGACTAACTTGCTGGTGTCCTGGAATGGGGCTCGAACCACCGATCACCAGATCACTAAGCGAGGGTCATGACCACTACACCAACAAGCTTCTCACATTTGTAGATTTATTTGTATTTAAAATTAAATTAAATTAAAATTATTTAATTAAATTAAATTAAATTTTAAAAAAATTTAAAAAAAAAAATTGTCACCTGCATTTGCACAAATACCCAACTGCCGAAAACAGGTCATAATTTATTGCTCATTTAACATCATTTCTTATCACTATTTAATATACACAAACATTCATTTAATTTGCTTATATAGGTATATACCTAAATATACTTTTTAACTGCGCTATTATATATACATTTTGTTACTATCCATGCATATGATTTTTTTACATATATTTCTTAACTTTCACTTTTGCTTTTTTATCATACAATATATACTGTTCTAATTATCCACATTTCATATTTATATACTCAATTAATTAATTAATTAATCTTATAGTTATATAGTATTTTGTTGTATACCTTTATTATTTTTTGTTCTCACTATATTGTTCAGCTGCCCATCTCGGCACAGGTTCTTCCTAGTGAGATGAGCGGCTATCTCCTATGCCATGTAACAAGATGAAGATAAATAAATAAAAATAATAATAATAAAATAAAATTAATCCAAGTGATACAAAGGGCCTTAAATATCTCGAGTAAGAGTTAACAGAGACTCGAAGCTGGTTGTTTAGCGTTTCCCAAGGTTTCATCGGTAGAATATCGCACGCGGGTCGAGGAAACGTCGTAATCATTTCGGTTTTCAAGCGATGCTCCGCTCAACAGCCAGAAGTAAGGGCGCGCAGTTGAGGCTAACCGGGCTTCCGCCCCGGCGCACAACAGGTGGGGCACCCACCCCCGCGATCTTGGGAGAGGGAGCGGAGTGCGCGGCGGAATCACCAATTCCCGCACACCCACTGAACTGCGCCGCGCTTCGGGACCCGTCAGCCGTAACAGCGGCGATGCAATAAAAATTAATGAACGGTTTACCGAGTTTAAGGTTTAATCGTTCCCACCCCTGCCCCGCTGGAAACTACCCGCTTTGTGGAATCCGGAAAGGGTAGGAGTGGCGGCACCCGTTACAGGTTCAGTATCGGGACTCGAGTGTGCTAATGGTGCCTTAGAAAGTGGCACAAGATGACGCCAAGATACTGATTTGTCTCAAACCAAGTTCTGGTTCAACGCTTTACAAAGTTTAATGTTGGAGTATAAAGTTGTCTTAGGTGTAGTTAAGATAAATTTTAGAAGTTTCGCAAAGATGAACCTGTGAATATGAGCATCGTGTGTGGAAATCTTTTTAAAATGATGACCTAGGGCTTAAAACCTGTATGAGCTAGCTTAAGTGATCACTCTATATTCTACATGCAACGTTCAAGAATTCCATCGTAAGAATATTATCCACACATCAAATTTTAAATTTGACCCCTCTACCTGATATATTCTCTGTACAAATCAACATCGTTTGACCGATCTGACTTACATTTTGCAAACTTATTCTTTAGGACCCAATGGGTATCAATGGTCAAATTTTCCTTCTAAATATCCCATCTACCCTAGCGTTGATCAAATGAAAACATTGTTTTTCTTACAGGCTTTGCAAAACAATGGAACGTTTGTTTTTCCCCACCAACTTATTTTTAACTTAATCCTTAACCCTTGGAACGCCGGGTACGAACAGTAAGTTATTTATATTAGTGAGCCCTTCTCTCATTCCCTGTAAAGGGGTGGTCATTTAATTAAAAAAAAAAAAAAAAAAAAAACAATTCAACGGCAATTTTTAGTTGAAAACATCTTCGTGTAATATTTCAAGAGAAAAGCGAAATATTAAATGAGAAAACCTTTGTTGAATATCTCTGTCAGCGTCAGCCACAGTAAAATGATTTTTTTTAAATAAACATCAGTATTTCTGAATACTCAGAAAAATTGTACTAAATTAAAGTTCTCTTTCTCATATAGATAAAGCAGAAGCAATATCTTAAAATGGCTATTTAATTGGAGAATTAATACAAAATTCTCAATTTCCTTATTTTAATTGAGTTTCTTTGAAATATAAACGATACCTGTTTTGGTCAAGATTAATTAATTAAAAACATAACGTTGTACCTACATCAAACAAATTAATGGAATTTCAAGTCTTTTTGGACTCTTAGGCCGTGATGCCAGACAGTAAGTTAAATATTTTAGATGTGGATATTTACTGTTCAATAATATTATTTTTGGGGAATGAAATTGAGAAGGAAAAATTAAAAAAAAACTATCTTACGATTTAACAAATATACAAGAATTAGCTATATGGTAAAACAACTCAAGGTAGTGACAATCATGAAAAAATTGTACAAAATGATTTTGTCTTGATATATAAAAAAAATGATGAGTTCCATTATCATTATACCATATTACAGGGTATCAGAATTGAATAATCCGAAAAATGTAAAAGCATTAATTAAAACTTGGGTAAGAGAGATGGTCGACCAATTATTGGGAAACTCATCCAAACTTAAATTTCTTGCAGGAAACATATTGTGTTAGGGTACATTTATATGTGGCCGAGTGTAGACGATGATTAATTTTTCTTTAACTATGGTTTGGCCGGTCTTAAATATGGAGAAATGGAGGCGATGGTTGTGGTGAATGGAGCTTCAGTAAGATGAAGGCCTACCAATCCTGTCCCTATAATCCTATCTTTATCTCTAATTAATTCCCTCTCCATCCTCCGCCTTTTTTCAATACGCCTAGCGACATCTCTGGTCCTGTATGGACTCGATCGCATTTTTAATTCCTACCGCATTATCACCTGTTACCTGTTAATTGCCTGACTTGAGTGAAGAAACCGCGTTGTACCGCATCTCTTAAAAGTTCGTTTTTTGGACCATTGTTCAGAAAATATTATCTTATAACCCGCATAAGCACTTGTATTGGAATATACGGCAGCCGTGGATTGTGTCATCTCGAGTTGCAGTTGGACCAAGAATCTTTATTTGGAAGATTAAAATTAAAAGGAAGAAAGAGGCATTTCCATTTCTTATCCAACATCCAGAATTGAAAAGGTAGGATTTCTCCTTATTTGTTGTTCATATTTACTGCAATATTCGTGTCTATTTCTTTGTTCATCCACCGGCCAAATCTCCAGCATCTCGTTACATTATAATTCGCGCGAATGAACGATTGTCTCTCCTAACAAATTTCGATAAAACCGCATCTATTTGATTAATTAAAACCCGCTACACCAGAAGATGGTCACTTCGACCGGATTTTGAACCAGTAATTTGATTTTCAAGTTGAGATTTGTCTGAGTATAATCGTTCATTTAAATATACTTTAACATTATTAAAGTGAATCTGTGTTTGAATACAAAGTGCTAATAAAATATAGTGTTTATAAATAGTTTAATCTTGTGATAATTTAACGCATCTTAATAGTTTATTACATGTATTCATTTAATGCTCATTGTTCCTAAAGAGTAGGTAGTATATTTCTTATTTAATTTGAATTTATTTCAACGCCATCTATTTGATTATTATTATAACTATTTATATAATTGAATAATCGACGTTTATTGATAGCGCCGTGCAAAAATTAATCATAGGTGTCGCATTAACTGACAACTGATTATAAACAACAAATATTTATTATATTGTTATTTAAGTAACAAATAACAATCATACATTAATAAATATTTATCAACATCGATTTAATATTAGATTATAATCATGGAAAAAAATAAGGAAAAACAGCTTAGACTGCTTGAAGCGGAAAAGGCTACATACTTTTCTCGAACTCAAAACATTTATGATAGCATACCTAAATTAAAAGGTAAAACATCAATTAACATATTTATATCTAATGCGTTACTTTTAGAGGAAATAAGGCTGAAATTCATTGAAATTGTAATGAAGATAAATGATATTGAAATGGATTTAAATCCGTCATATGTTCCGAATTTTGACAGTTTGAATGTATATGACGAATTGTATGCCGCAATTCAAAATACAAAAAACATTTATAAGGATAAAACGCCTAATATATCTGAAACGCAAGTAGCCGCAAATAATAATTGTAAAACATATATAAAATTACCCCCTATAGAAATTCCTTCTTTCGACGGAAAAATACAGAATTGGCCAATATTTTATGAATCCTTTAAAACAAATATACATCTAAATGAGGCTTTGAATGATTCTCAACGTATGCAGTATCTAATTGGAAAGCTGTCAAACACCGCGTTAAACGTTTTATCTGGGATAATTCCCACCGGCGCAAACTATTCCAGTGTCTGGAATAATTTGATAAAACGTTACCAAGATAAAAGGAATTTAGGCTGTCAATATGTAAACAATATATTTGAAACTAAGCCAGTATTAAACAATGCAAGTAATTTAAATGAATTTTGTGAGAAATTCTCCGCGTCTGTTTCAGCGTTAAAACAGTTGGAAATTGAAGACGTATTGGACTTTCTATTTTTTAACTGTGCAATTCGTAGGTTGGATATAGACACTGTGAATGAATTTGAACTTTCCGTGAAAGATAAAGAAATCCCCTCAATGACTGAGTTGTTGGAATTTTTAAAGGCAAAGGTCAAAATTTTAGAACGTTTATCTAGTAATAATAATTCGTATAATTCAAATAAATTGCATACTCACAAAAATAAACCAAACAATAATATTTCAAAAGCATTCATTACCAATTACGCCGCGTCTAATAATAATTGTTCGCAATGTAAAACCTCGCATTCTCATTTCTATCAGTGTAAGCAATTTAAAGAACTTTTGCCAAAAAACCGCTTTGATTTAGTGAAATCAATTAATGGCTGTGCGAATTGCCTAAGCTATAGCCATGGAAGTAAGGCATGTCACTCGACGAATTCTTGCAAAAAGTGTGATAAACGGCATCATACTATGTTACACTTTGATGACAATAAATATTTTAAGAAAAATAATAGTTGCAATGAAATTAAGTCAGTGCCAAGTACATCCGAAATTCAAAACAACTCTACGACTCTGTGTACTCAAAGCAGTAATTTGCCACAGTTACGTGTCATTTTGCCTACCGCTCAAGTATACGCTTATTTTAACAAGCGTAATAAAAAAATTGTCAGATGTTTAATAGATAATGCATCTCAAAATAACCTTATTACCTTCGCTTGTTGTAAGAGGTTAAATTTTAAAATAACTTCTTTGATTAATTCTGTGATTAAGGGTGTAGGTACAAGTTTTAGACCAATACATGGTTATACCTCTTTTAAGATTAAATCTCGAATTTCTAATCAAGAATATGAGATTCAGTGTTTGGTTTTGGATTGTATAACGGACGCATTGCCTACTGAATATATTGATACGGCAAATTATACGCAATTAAGGACTATTCCTTTAGCAGATTGCAGTTGGAATATGCCTGGTGATATAGAAATTGTATTGGGAGCACAATTATTTCCGTATATCTTAATGGGTGGAAGAATTGAAGTGCCAAATTTGGCACCACTCATTGAAACAACATTGGGATATATAATTATGGGTAATATACCTTACGCATCTGAAAATACCGCATATAAATCAACTACAACCGCAATGTCACAAATTGTACAATGTGATATAAATTCTATATCTTGTTGCGCTATAACTGAATTGGAAAATACCTTGCATAAGTTCTGGACATTGGAAGAATTACCCGTTAAACAATTTCAAAGTCCAGAAGACATAGCTTGTGAAAATATTTATCGTTCAACGGTTTCTCGAAATGATCAGGGCCGTTATATCGTAGCTCTTCCATTTTGTAAGAATCCAAATGAGTTAGGTAGTTCTTTTGCAACCGCACAAAGGCGTTTGATCGCCTTAGAACGTAAATTCAGTTGTAATCCTGAATTACGTCAACATTATAATGATGTTATTAAAGATTATTTAAATAATAATTCTTTGCGTGAAATTCCATCTCCTGTGGAGGATGGATATTATATACCACATCACGCAATTATCCGCCAAGATAAAGCTACTTCAAAGCTTAGGATAGTGTTAGACGCTAGTGCAAAATCCCATTCTGGTTTATCGCTTAATGATATTTTATTCGTAGGATCTAATATGCAAAAAGATCTGTTTTTGCTTCTACTTAGGTTTCGTCTTTTTGCCGTGGCAATAACAGCGGATATACGACAAATGTATTTGAGAATAGGGGTTACGGAAGAACACCAAAAATATCAAAGGATATTATATCGCTTCAATACTGATGAAGAAATTCGCACTTTTCAATTTAATTCTGTTCCATTTGGATTGAAGGCAAGTCCGTATCTGGCAATGCGTACCATACGTGAACTTGCTTCCGATGAACAGCAATCTTTTCCCAACGCCGCAATTGTTGCAACATCCGATTTTTATATGGACGACTTAGTAAAGTCGGTCCCTGCTAGTTCTGGGGAAAAAGAGGCAATAAACCTAATAAAAGAATTAATTTCATTTTTCGCAGCTGGGGACTTTGAATTGGTTAAATTTTCAAGCAATTCAAAGGAGCTTCTAGCGGAATTACCACCTCAGAATTGTGATCCAGTAAATTTTACGGACACTAAAACTGATCTTAAAATTCTTGGATTGATGTGGCTTCCAGAAGAAGACGTATTTTCCTTTAAAATATCTCCATGTATTGAGCAATGTTCTAAGAGA
>JADDOH010008206.1:0-32591 GCA_016648135.1 Agrypnia vestita
CATCATCATCATCATCATCTTCATTAGCGGTGTTCCAGTCACATATAGTCAGGAGGCGTTCTGATAGTATCATCATCATCATTAGCGGTGTTTCAGATATATACCGTCGGGAGGCGTTGCGATAGTATCATCATCATCATCGTCATCACTAGCGGTGGTACAGCTTTATATCGTCAGGAGGCGTTTCAATAGTATCATCATCATCATCATCATTAGCGGTGTCCCAGTCATATATAGTCAGGAGACGTTACGATAGTATCATCATCATCATCATCACTAGCAGTGGTTCAGCTATATATCGCCAGGAGGCGTTTCGATAGTAAAATCAACATCATCATCATTAGCAGTGTCCCAATTATATATCGTCAGGAGACGTTACGATAGTATCATCATCATCATCATCACTAGCGGTGGTCCAGCTATATATCGTCAGGAGACGTTTAAGTAGTATCATCATCATCATCATCATCATTAGCGGTGTCCCAGTCATATATAGTCAGGAGGCGTTTCGATAGCATCATCATCATCATTAGCGGTGTTTCAGCTATATATCGTCAGGAGACGTTACGATAGTATCATCATCATCATCATCATACTAGCGGTGGTTCAGCTATATATCATCAGGAGGCGTTTCGATAGTGACAACATCATCCTCATCAGTGATGGCAGGGCTCCAGTTACACATCAGTCGGAGAAAATTAGGCAGATCCCATCATCACCGATGGCAGGATTCTAGCTGTACACCATTTGGAGAAAATACACCGACATCCCTGGCCAGGGGCTAGGCATATCCCTACTGTCCAGATCCACCTTTCCGTCTACTAATACGAGGGGTCATGGCCTCGTGAAACCACATGGCAACCAACCATTACAAGTATTTATTTATGTATTGTATATGTAAGTGTATGTATGTATATTATATTTTATTAGTATGTATCTATTCGTACGTAGTGTATGAGGGGGCTCTTCACGGGTGGCACAACACCCGTGCGGATGTCTTCCCTCGTCTGGAATGGATTGAACGTATTGATGCATACCAGATTATAATAAGTACTACCTGGGAGGGTGGTTGCAGTCACTGTAGTGTCGCGAATGGCCAATGGGCTGCAGTTGCTCACAGGCGAGGGTTGGGGAGCCTAGGAAACTCCCCCTCCCCACTCGCATATTTTTGACTTGACAGGTGGCCCGGGACCATCTTTACAGTAGCTTCAGTATATATACCGTAGTTTAACTTAGTTTAACCTGGAGGAGTTGGAATTCGGGGGGCAAACTGGCTCTGAGCCCGGACGCCAGACACTGACGCGAGGGATGGTGCGGTACTTTGCACAGAAGAGTCCCAACATGAAAAGGCGCATCCAGGCTCAGGTCAACATATCCGGAACTCATGTCGGGAGAAGGAGGATGGGATCAGTCACCGATGAGCCTTTGGGTATGGAGGGGCCGAATTTAAAGCAAACACATTTTCCGCGTACGCATACATTTACACATACCTTCCACAACCCCCTTCATCCATTAGAATCCAACATACCACTAGAATGAGGTATAGGGCCAGATACAGGTGACGGAACTTAGGCCGGCTAGTAAATAAACGTAACAATGTAATTGATATAAAAATAATGCAGAGTAAATATAAAAGATCGTAAGGAATAAGCACAGCGCGATAACGGCGGAAGACAAAAATATTAACCAGCGAGGGCGTCGAAGACGGAATCATCCATAGGAGCGGCTACGAAGGACTTGAGGGCTTTCAGGGGATCTATGTACTCTATATGTGCATGCGCATGTGATAACGGCACGTTACTAACCTTACCAGTGGATGGCGCTCGATCCCATACAGGTAAGACTAAGGGGGATCGAGCGGAGAGGGCGCGGGAGCAGAGGATCGCGTATTCCGGATGCGCAGCTACACCAGATGCAGGGGCTTCAGTCCGTAGGAACGTTAGGTAATCAATATAGGGCCAAGGAACATAGTATGTTTAGCAATTGCACCGTAGGGTTTATTTGACCTACTAGGTAGTTCTGTTTGCGTTTTCCATGAACATTCACGAACTTCATACCCCAGTATTTAATTTAAGTTTAGCTTGCGTTAGGGTTACCACAAAACCAATTCATCCCCTATAGTTCGAAACAAAAAATTACACAACGTGAACTGGGAAGGTCTTGAATAAAGCGAGGGTGTTTGGAAATACTACTTTAAAAACCGTAGAGCCTTCACCCGACGTAGATAGATAGCTTGTTTGCCTCAAACAAGGCGTAAACTCAGTTGGGAGTAGGATCGAGCTGAAAGGCGAAGAAGAGGATCCATCACATGCTCTTTTACTCTAATTTTTACATTACGCGATGTCTTCCCTATATAAAATGCGGGGCAATCGTTACATTTTAATGAATATACACCAGAATGGCAAAATTTATCCTCCTTACCTTTACAATTGACAAAAATTTACCTATATTATTATTCGTATAAAACGCGGGTCTGATGTCTGATGGGAGATTTTTGACGCTAGAAGTGGAAAAAGTAGAATTAATAAATAAAATACGACGCCATTGGAAATCTTGGTGCTTAACTACTTCATTACTGTGGAACGAAAATTTATTACAGAACATAAAAAAAAATATATTTTGTCCACAATTTAAGAAATAATCGAAGTTTTATACCATTTTGGAATCCTTATCAAATGCGCCAATACTTGAAGTTACTTGCCAACCTCGTGTAGTACATTTTTTTTCCAGTACAGTCAGTTAAAACTGGGCAAAGTATTGATTTTTAATACTTGGTTTGGTCAAAAAGTGACATTTTCCTCCAAGCTGGAGTAGTTGGCTTTGAATTTTGGACAAAAGTTACAGAAGTATTATTCAGGATTACATAATAATAAAAAAAATGAAGAAAAATAAAGATTTGTAGCAACAGGAGTGAAAAGACCGTCACAGCGTGTAGATATTTTTTAAATGCTTATAATTTTTAAAACAAATGACTGATTTTTTAAAATATTTTTCTCATAACTATTATGACTTGGCCTATCACCCGATTTCGGCTTGACGTCGAGATACGGGATACCCTGTATATATATTTTTTTTAAAAGTAAATGAATAAATATAAAGAATTATATTACTTATTTTAAGTCAACTTATGGATACATAATTAAAGTCTCCAGCATTCATTGCAAAAATTTCGTACACGAATATACCATAAAAAAACTAAATATAGATAAATTAACTCATTTGTTTTTAGGTAAACATATTTTAGGCGTTTATCGATTAACGACCTTCATATGTTATAATTTTAATAAAGTAATGAAGTTTCAGAAGGAAAATAATTTGTGCTAGGCCGAAATTAGAAGTATATTTGATGAACTTGAATTTTTTTATGCATCCTATTCCACTTTACTAAAAACAAAACAACAACAAAAAATATAACAAAAGGGTTGAATTATGATCTCTTCGCCGATTCACGTATATGGGTACATATTTTGAGTGAATTATTTTATTTTTAATATAATAGATAATAAATTAAATTTATATTTAAATAATTGTGTTCCATATTGTATTCTAATACTTGTTCCGTCCACACAGCTGGTCTCGTTTCACAAACACTGAACTACGTGACCTTGACTGTCATCAGCAACCCCCAATGCGCCCAGACTTATGGCGAAGATGCCGTCATCCCCTCTACTCTTTGTGTAACTGGAAACTCTAAAGGAGGCCAGGGTACATGCAACGTAAGTAGCAAAATTTTTTTTCTTCATCTACAGCGACGTCACGGGACTCGGAAGTTCCTCGGAGTCACAATTTTAATTTAAAAAAAAAAAAAAAAATCAGTCACTCGCCTACCTCTTGCGGATCTAGACATTATCCCTCTATCTAGTTCATACAAAATGGTATTCTTAAATATTTCTTACTTTTGTCACTGCTTCTTGGAAACACCTGTAGAAAAATGAGAGTAAATAATATTTAGTATTGATAATGAATGTACACAATTATTCCAAAATGCAAATTTTAAAAATTATTTATTTTTCGAAGTACAGATCATCTGTTGTTGGGTTTCGCTTTGTGTCACTATTTTAGATAGAAGATCTACATAACAACAATGTTCTCTTCATAAGGATTAGTTGTATCGTCTCCCGATGTAAATCTATATTTTAACTTTAGTATATTTTCATTAGTATTAGTATTAGTATCATTGTTCTCGAAACATGAACATCTGGTATCTAATAAATTGGTGTAAACAAAGCTATTTGATATTGATGGGTTTGACTTCAACATAGTAAAGATAATTTTCATATTTTTTTCACATTTTCATATATTTCAATTCATCATTGATTAGGTGAAAAACATTTACTTTGTTACCTCTACGTGGGTTTAATAATATTTTTATATTTTACAGAAGTCTTGAGAGAAAAAGATTCGATCATCGACAGGTGAAGTATTATACTTATATAAATATTATCAGAGATTCAGTTTCTCTCAAAACTTTAATATTAAAATATAAAAATATTGTTAAACTCACGTAGAGGTAACAATGTTTATGTTTTTCAACTAATTTAATGATTAGGTACAGTTATTTGAATTTATTTATAAGAAAATAGTTTAGAAACGGACTACACGTCACATTTTTTCTATATACCTATATAAATACTTATATAAAGAACTAGCTCTGGATTGAGGCGCAAAACTCTAACCACATTAACATTAACACTTCGTAATTGTGTTACCACCAATGAAAAGATAAGCACATTAGAGAAAATATAAGATATAGTCGTCGAGAGTTTTCGTACGACTCGTGAAAAAAAATCTCTCTCAGCACCATACAAAAGAAGAAGCTAGATAACTGTTATGTATTTGAGATGAACGTCTGTCACAGCGAATGAAAGAGACGGGAGATACAGAGAGACAAAATGTCAAAAAGGGATGCGGCATGCGGCCATTGAGACAGCTAGCAAGAGATCACGCAGTGGCAGAGCTACCTATAAATCCCTTTTTTATTTATTTATTTCAATATACGGCACAGAAGTAACTTTTACATAATAATATATACAAGAAATCCAAAGCGTAGAACAGTAAAACAATTACAGAATTGACAATATGGTATAGATAGTTGTTTAAAGTTATAACAGTAATTTAGAAAAATGAGGTGTGACGTATATAAGACAAGACATAATTTAGAAAAAGGAGATGTGAAGTACATACAATGTTAAATAAATAGGTATAATAATGTGTTTGTGATTGCATTATGAATTCAGGACGGCAGGGTGTAGAGCTTTTAGTAGCGAATCGTTATGTTGTGCTTAGCTGGAATTAAAAATATCAGAGATATGCGCATAGGTGTTACCCAGCCTATGCAGTGTGGGTTAGTTCTAGAGAGATAAAATGCGAGTTGGTTCTAGTGTTGTCACAAAAAATAGTATATAAATATAAAAAGGTATTCCGAGTAGTTCTTTCAGGCGCATGAAACATAAAATATCAGGGGTGTCAAAAAGCGAGTAAATAATTTTGTGGAGTAAAATCAAATCAGATACAACTCTCCTGGCAATAATGGCAATAATCCAGTGAAAAATTGTAATCTTGTATAGTTGATATTTTCAGTTGGGATGTGAAGTCGATAGTTAATGTAACGTAGACATTTGTGTTGGATGCGTTCAAGTGTGTATATGGGCATTGTAATGAGGACTCCAGACAGATGAGTTGTATTCAATCTGACTCCTGACAAGGGAAGAGTTTGATTGTGTAAATATTTGAAAAAGAATTGCATGAATGTACTTATTGTTAATTATCGCTATTCTGTACTTATTTTTCGAGACAAATAATAAACCTTAAAAGAAACGAGGACTTTTAATAATGTTCCAGATTCCCGACAAAGTTTCTTCCTCGACAAGAAGTGAAGAATATCAGAATGAGGTGATAACACCTAGGTCCTCAGCGGCTGACATATAACACCCATTAAGAGTAGAGCTTCCAATCCGAATACTCGAAGCTCGAATATATTCGCTTGTTTTTAAGTATTCGTTATTCGAATACTTTAAAAAGTATTCGCTCATATTTATATTAGGTCCTTACATATGAAATTGGCGTTTTGCCGTACTGGCAAATTTGATCTCAAATATCTTCTCTTTGGTTAGGAATTCCTAATCCAAATTTATACAGCTATTTACTCATGTATTTGTGTTTTGAAAATTATAATTCATTTGTTTTTTCCTCAATTCTTTTTTTCTTTGCGTCACTCAGTTTACAAAATGAAAAACTGAAATATCGCGTTATTTACGAGTACGAGTTCCACCGTAGCACCAGTGCTGCAGAAACGGCTCGAAGGATTAATGATGTGTATGGCGACGGTGCCGCAAAAGTAAAGTAAAAGTGCGTTTTTGGTTCCAACGTTTTCGTTCTGGAAATTTCGACCTGCAGAACAAGCCCCGTGGACGGCCGGAGACCAAAGTTGATAATGAAGAATTGAAGGCTATTGTGGAAGCGAATCCATCGCAAACCACATCCGAGATAGCTGCAGGCTGCGGTGTTAGTGATAAAACTGTTTTAATCCACTTGAAGCAAATTGGTAAGGTGAAAAAGCTTGAAAGGTGGGTACCTCACGAATTGAGTGAAGCAAATCAACAAACGCGCGTTGACTGCTGCGTTGCATTACTCAACCGGCACAATAATGAAGGGATTTTAAATCGAATCATTACCTGTGATGAAAAGTGGATCCTGTACGTTCTATTGTCAGCAACTGCAAACCATGATGGAAAAGCTAGCTGCTAGACAACCGAGGCTGGTTAATCGCTCTAGGCCACTGCTGCTTCATGATAACGCTAGACCACACACTGCACAACAGACGGCTACCAAATTAGAGGAGCTTCAATTGGAATGTCTAAGACATCCACCGTACTCTCCGGACCTTGCCCCAACAGATTACCATTTTTTTCGAAATTTGGATAACTTCTTGCAAAGGAAAAAATTCAACTCCGATGGGGCAGTCCAAACCGCCTTCAAAGATTTTATTGATTCCCGTTCGAATGGTTTTTTTAGTAAAGGGATCGATGAACTACCTATGAGATGGCAAAAGTGCATAGATAGCAATGGTACATACTGTGATTAAATAAATATATTATAATAAAAAAAAATCGGCTTTATGTTCCTCCCATACTAAACGCCAATTTCATATGTAAGGACCTAATATTAGAAGATTTTTTAATTTTTTCTAAATGAAACAAAAAACAAACCCTGGAAGTCATATGCAAGCATTTTCAGGTATACGATTTTTTTTCCTCCAGAAGTACCGCTATCGGCTATATGGAAGTCGGACATCAAAGATGTAAACGCCGTAAATTGTTGTATGCTCACCTTTGCGGTTTTATTACAATAAGCACTTAGGTTAACACACTTGGTTTTATTAACGATGGATTCGGCTTTCTATTATTCTTTAGTATTAAGCTTTCATAAATTCTTGAGCCGACAAACGAGAAATCATATAAAAAATAATTTTAAAAAACTTGCACGTGGGGTGTGAGATATGAAGTAACATAAACATACCTAAAATTTTGTCAGTTATCGAGATTTTTTTTTGCGTTTTTTTTTAATTTGTATTTCTAAATTCAACATTATTTTTTAATATTTTTTGTTGTTGTTTTTTTTATAACATTCTAGACTTACTGTGTTTTTTTTTAAAGTGTATAGAATGTATCTATATGTATTTATCATCCGGAGTAAATTTTTACTTTCTTAAAAATTTTACGAATATATTATTATTAACTATTCGATATTCGAATAGTTGGAATCAATATTTGGAGGCTCTAATAAGAGTGACAGTGGCAGTGCCGTGTCCGAGACAAGTACCCGCACCACGTTATTTTTAATATCAGACTACGTATCTTCAAGTTTGTGTTTACTGGGGTGTAATGCCGTGTAGTTACGACCTTTCGGGCCGACGTTTCGGATCCCATTGCAGGGTGCATCATCAGGACATCAGCTCTGATGAACACGGCATAATACCCCAGTAAACACAAACTTGAAGATTCTGAGTGGCCGTGAAAGCCTAAGAACATTCTTATCAGACTACGTTCCCAAAGTAATAATTCACCTTTCAGGGAGACAGCGGCGGCCCACTGATCCTGGTGGATCAGAAAGTCCTGGTTGGCATCGTCAGCTTCGGCGCTGCCGCTAGATGCGACGGCGATTACCCATCTGCATTCGTGAGACCGAACCACTTCATCCCGTGGCTAACCCAAGTCACGGGTATCAATTTCCAAGATAGCGCCTATCTGAGATAATTCTGACGCAACTAAATTACAAGCACCCTTGTAAGGATAATCGCTGAATTTTCATGTTTCTGGATACATAATACATAATACACAGTTTTACCTGTCTGACATATGTTAAATAACTTTACATCAATAAATTTTATACGTAATTATATTTACGATGATTATTCTATTACCTACCATTATTACATTATATTGTTTGCTGTCCTAGATCCCACCCGTCCTAGTAGAATGTATGCTATATTTGAAAAAAAAAAGTTTTTATGTGTACGAGCAGTAAGCTCAAAAATTATAATTATCAACAGATATTTAATAAAACACAACAGCTCTGTGGTGATGTGGGATTACTGTGAAAAAGAAAAGAAAATCAGATTACAAAATTATAACCGGCAAACATAATTTGCGCATCCTTATGCAAAATCTTAATATCAAAATCTTATTTTTTGTTGGTTTATGATTCAATTGAATACTAACAGTGATTTATTAACAAAAATACACGCAATTTTGTTGCGTTTATTTGAAATATGTGTGTGTGTGAAAGTGTATCATATTTATGTGTTATGAGTGCGATGTCCCGTCGTGTGCCGTGCCGTGCAACAAAATATACCACACAGAAGAAGATTACTAGGTTAGCATCAAATAATAATAGTAGTATTGTCTCTAATAAACAAATAAAAATAAATTAATATTTTTCGTATAATGTTGCGCTGGCAACATTATCGGATTTGAAATTTTTTTTAAATTTTATTTAAACGATAAAAAAACCACGACAATTACGATAAAATAATATGAATGTGTGTGTGTGTTTTTTAATATACGCATGTTTTCATGGTTTTTTCGTAAAAAGAAAAATCACAAAAAAATCAGAAAATCTTTGGCCTTGGTGATTTACTTTTATCTATGTTTTTTTGGCCCTCAACAAGTTAATAGAAATATATTGAGTTTTACTTGTAACGAGGAAGCTACCACACGTGGTTTTTAGGTTATAGATAGCGTGCACTCGTGACGTTGTACATGGTTGAAAAGCTGATTGCTGACAAATTTCAATCCAGAATTATTTCTTGAAAATAAATAGATGACCCATTATTTGGTTATAGTCAACATTAGCAACGAAACACCAATTACATTTTTTATCCCTGCATTACAGTCCTGATTACATAAATGATTTCAAATTTTGTCGCAAGCAAGTTTAAAAGCAGTTATTTTAAGTTTAAAAATGAAACATTTTTGACATAGAATAAACGTGATTTGTCATAGAAAATGACAAATCACGTTTATTATAAGTGGGCCCATTCATTATCTTCCATGTCAACTATACGATCCTGCATTACGCCGGCGGCGGCGGGGCGGCGGCTTGCCATGCAATATAATGAATGCCCCGCATTAGCTGAGAAAAATCATTGTTAGTTTGACTTTGGAGATTATTGTTCCCGAGAGCTTATCTCCGCTTTTAACACAAAATTGGCCCTTTCCCCACCGGATACGACAAGGAAGCATAATTTTCTATGGCTTCTTGTGTCAAAAATGTTTCGTTTTAAACTTAAAACAACTGCTTTTAAACTTGCTTCCGCCAAAATTCGACATCATTTATGTAATCAGGACCCTTTATTAAGCTAGGGAAAAAAAAATGAAATTGGTGTTTCGTTGCTAATCGTAACTTATTCCTATTATTTTGTCAGGTAATCTTCCGATTTCCAGCATCACAGATATCATCGGAACTTGTAGGTAGCAATTTTATTTATTTCTACAACGCCGAGGTTACGGCCCTAAGTAAAAATAACATAAATTACACACTGGTATAAGCTAATAAGTAATATAATATAATACTATTCCTAACATATGAGTCAAAATAAAGTTAATCAAGCAATAAATACCCGTTCGGAGCCGTAATAAATCTAACTTCTAACTTCTAATCGACCATCTTCAACGAATGCCTTGTGTCAAAAAAAGTCTGCCAATTCATAGAGAACCGATGACGGCTTCCCATAGACAAGGGCGAGCGCGTTTGGCCTAGCTAAACCGACCCGGGTAGGTACCGCTATTAAAGTGCGGGGCATGATGTGGCTCCTCTGGGCAAATGAAATATCACAGTATTAGGGTGGTTTTGAAAGCTTTAGTTTATAATTTTGAATAATTTTTTAATGAAATAATTTAAGTATTTCTCTGTTATAGATCATCATAACGAGGTGTATAAAAGCAAAAGCAGAATTATCTAAAAAATGTTTTGAATGCAGTCATCGAGGGTTATTAATTAAGAATGAACTGAATTCGAGATATCCGTTGCCCAACCATTTTTTAAAAATAGAGAACACGGAATATGTGTCACATCAATATTCTTACTATTTTCAAACTAAGCTAAACGCTTGTGCAATGAAAATAGGATTAACTTGCTGGTCTAGAATAAGGTTCGAGCCCGCAATCCTTGGATCACGAGGCGGGAGTCCTAACAAGCTACTCCGTCCATAATCATGTTTCCGAATCACTATTAAAAGCAAAAACAGCAATATCCGTTTCATCTAATCAACCTCCAAGGATGTGTCATGTGACAAAATGACCGCTTCATACTAAAGTAAGTCGATTTTGAACTGAAACATTATAGGAATGTTCTTAGGTTTTCACGGCCGTTCAAAATCTTCTGGTTTGTGTCTTGTTTTATGGCCTTTCTGGCCGAGGTTTCGGATCTTATTGCACGGTCCATCATCAGAGCTGATGTTTTGATTTGAGTGTTTATGGTGTGTTTAGGTATTGACTTGCAATTCCGTGTCGAAAGCAAGATGAGACGTTGTCAGTCTTGTGTTAAGTGTTAAATTCTATTGAGCAATACCACGTCACAAATTCTAATAATCCCAAAGAGGCTGACCAACAGCTCGATGAACTGACGAAAACATCTGCGAAAGTATGAAAGAAAGAAAGCGCGTAACAATGGATTGGGAAAAAAATGAGAAATATTTAGGGAAGCCCTCATTCAGCATAGACTGGAAAACGGCAGATGATGATGATGATGATGATGATGATGATCGTGAGTTCTTGGTTATGATTTTTACTTTTTTATATATTTTTTTAACTATATCTTCTTTTTATGTTATTCAAAATTTTGTACTGTGTTTTTTTTCCTTTCACGATTTTTATTTAATTTTCCTTTTTTGGTTCCTGTCGTACCCAGTTGCGACAGTTACGTCGTTTGGGAGAATTCCTCGCTGCGTTGCACGTGCCTTTGTTTCATCTTCGGTGAAACGAGGAAACTGCTTTGGCATTAAAAAACGTCAATCTGGATAACAAAGAACTGAACGGCCCTGGGTCTGGGGTTTATTTAATAATAATAAAGTCACTTCCCTTTGAATGTATTATGTATATTTTGGTACTGAGTTGTATTATAAATATATTTGTTTATATATTGCTAAGTGTGTACTTTAACGCATTGATAATAAGTTGAGTTGAGTTGAGTTTAGGTACAGAATCCTGAACATTTAGCAATGTTCGAAATGCGAGTCGTGATTAAAGTGTGTCAGCATCAGGTGTCTTCTAGGTCAGTCATTTACGTGAAGGCGATACCGGTGATTTCACTCATCCAGGGGATGAAGCTGTTCGGCCTCGTGAATCCAGATGGATATTTGGCGTCGCAAATACCGTATGCGCTAAAGGTTGCGATGCCTACCAGGATGTCTGGTTTAACGTCTTGCAAGATTAGTGGGGCGCCGCTGTCTCCCTGGAAGTTGAAATAATACAAAACATTTTTAAAAAAATTCGTTTTCCAGCATCTTCGTTAACGCCATTTATCAAGTACGATCGATGATAGTAAATCTGCGAGACAGAAATAAACTGGAAAAATCCTATAAATATCGGTCATAGCCAAAAATGTTCAAAAGTGATGAACAAGACCAAATAGATAACCAGAAAAGGTAAATGAGACTAATCAGAACCCACTGATTAGCTGATAAACGAACAAATTTTTTTTTTACATTTTTTTATGAGTAAAAATTAACAGGTAACTTTTTAATTGGTTGTGTCTGCTCTCCTTTTTCTGTTGGCATTTCTTTTAATCGCTACTTACATTGCATGCACCCTCAGCTCCGGTGCGAAGACCGTATGCGCAGATGGTAGAGTTGAGAATGACCCGGTCACCGTAAATATCTGTACACTCTTTGTTGGTGATGACAGTCATATTCACGAAGTTCAGGGTTGTACCAGCGGGACCAGCTGTGATTAAAGTTTTAAGAATTATAGATCATATTCTACAATATATATAATTTAATAGAAATTTAAAGGGTCAATAATTAACATAAAAATAGTACTGATATATGGTGGTTAGTATTTATCTACAAAGATTTTTGATAAATATTTTGTTGATTGAGTTACTACGAGGTAACTTCATTCATATTTTAATTGGCGCCCAACGTGGGGCCTTACAAGTGATGTCACGGTTTTATTAACCGCAATTACACATTTTCACTAAACGAGTTATTTACTCAAATCAAATTGTGTAATTACTAACAAACATGAGTCATTCGTTAAATTGAATAGTCAAGTAATCTATGAAAACCGTATATTGTATTCTAAAGAGAAATATTTATCCCCCATCTTTATTAAGACTAAAAAATAGACAAGATAATAATACAAAAAATAAAATCCTGTTTTAAAATAATAACATCTTAAAATGGCGTGCGATACGATAAGACTTACAGTTGCTAGTACTACCGAATCCACTGAGAAGTGCTATCCGCCCTGCATAAGCATTGCTTATTTGGTTCTCGATGCGAATAGGCTGGATATCAGCTGTAATAAATATATATAATATGTCATTTGGCTTTGAAATTCACATTAATAATAACTGCGTAGTTTTATAACCCTTCCATAGAAGAGCAGAATTTTTTTTAACAGAATTCATCAAATGTATATTATAAGCGGTTAATCTCATATAAATTAAATAAATTCATATTAATTGTGCTAAGTAAAGTCCTGTACATATATAATTTGCGATTTCCCATTAATGTATAATAAGTATATTCCATTTGTCATTTGTGACTGCGCTTTGGAGGCATAGAAGAGGTTTTGTGTGGACGCCTCCCCATCCCGCTCGCATTCCCATGAGTATCGGCGGGGCTGTGAGTACGGCAACTTTAGCATTAAAAAAATGCTGAAAATGGGTGGCGGAAAGTGTAGGGCCGATATGGGAGCTATTGCTTATAGAACCGCCCTGGATGTTTGGTAGGTCCTCTCTTCTCTGTGCTAAGTAAAATAATATTAGAACAGAATATAATATTTAATTAAGTAAATATGGTGGTGAATAGCCCTTGGTGTCACATCGAAAATATGCGATTTTGGTGGGGTGGTGGTGGAGGGGTTTTGTTATGGGAAGGCCGCAAATGCTTCAGATTGTTTCAAAATAGGCGCGCCGACTGTATCGGTGAGTCATGAAGGTTCCGGAAAAACCTGCTCTAGAAAGTTCTGGAAGGAGAAGGTTCTAGAAAATTCCCGAAAGTTTTATAAGGTTCTAAACTGAATGGCGGAATGTGTCGGTGTGTTTAGAAGGTTCCTGTACATTCGACAAATTTTTTGAAAGTTCTGGAAGGAGAATGTTGTAGAAGGTTCGCGAAAGTTCTATGACGATCCAAACAGTGTACTAAAAATCTACGCGTGCGAAGCCGCGCGGGCACAGCTAGTGTTAAAATAAAAAATTTGATCCCAAGTAACATTACATTTCTATTATATTGAACCAAACTAACTGACTATTATTACTGACTTGTAATGCTTATAATTGGAGGATAATTAATTTTTCAAATTCTGATTAAAATATTTTATGTCTTAGAAAAAATTAATTCCATTTCAAAACACGGGTAAAAACTCCTTTTGGGGAGGTAATTTATTGATTATGTAATGTTGTAAAATAACATTAATTAATTTATATTTCTTATTTTTTTAATAGTGCCCTTATCTATTAGAGGGCGGCGATCATTCTGACAATTACGACTTTATTTACCACCGCACGGTAAAAATCAGTCAAGTTACACTTCCCTCAATTTACGCAGCCATGAGTTTTGGCGTCTTCTTACGCTTCTTTCACCACTTATTTTCCCCTGGATGATGAGTTGGTTTGAGCTATATTTTGGTCCTCTCATTATATATATTTTAATTACCTTTATAGGTAATGAATAAATAAATATACAATTTTAAAAATAATTTTAATTCGGCCAGGATTCCTTCTGATATGTAATCAGGCCTGTTAATCTTTGCTCCAAAAGACGGAATGGATGGCGATGTAAGTTTAACGCACACAGAGCTAATATTATTTTGCCTTTTCCCTATTGGAAAAAGTAACTAATAGTAATTAAGTAATGAGACTAATAAGAGTAGCATAACAGATTTGAAAATATGATTGAAAACCGCTTACCGGTAACTTTGACGTCTTGTTGTAGGTCGATCAAGCCGATGTCGTTGTTGAAGTTACTCAGGACGAAGTTGGGGTGGACGAAGAGTTGGCTGGTGGTAATCTTCACGGAGGACGATGGGTAGTGGATGTTCCCCAGGTACACATCAGCTTGGGTCCACCTGGAAAATTACAAATGGCGACAAAATGTTAGTTATGCTAGTATACAACCACTTACTGAGATTTTAAGTCTAACGGTCTCTTCGTCATAATAATCGCTACACTAGCTTGTGAATACCACTACACACCACAACAATAGTATTAGTGAAAATCTAATTGAAGGTTAACAAGCACTAAGGTTCCTACTAAAATAAATCAATAATTGGGAGGGTGGGCAGTGTGAGATGGGAGGGGCCTAAAGAGGGTGTTGACAAGTCTTGCCATATAATGCCGAATCAAACATATTATTATTTTATATTTTTAACCCTGTTTCTATATCAAAATTATTTCTTTATCAAAATTATGATTATGACAAATGATAAATTTACAAAATTTATAAAATATAGCAAAATTTGCCTTTGATATAATACTCGACACTTTTGATGACTAAATTAATTAGGGGTATTTGCAATGAAATAAAATACATAAATAAATATCGTGATAATGGCCATGACGTTGGCTTTATTGAAAACATAATTTTATACCAATAGTGTTTAAATAGAGGGTGTTATTTAGGGGTTTATTTTTCGAATGGGCAAAACTTTTTCCAGTGACAACCAATTTTACAGCTGACAGGTGATTTGCGCTTGGTTTTGTTTGCTATTTCACCAAGAATAGGAATACGCCAGAACAACACATGCAAAATGTGAAAATGTATATTCGAATATCGCGATGTGGCCTATACCACGGCCATTTCCACGATTTTTATGTGTTTTTCACTTTAAAGTTTTATACCTATGTAATGTAATGAAAATAAATAAATAAAGAAGTAAAGAAAATAAAAAAAATAAAATCCCAGTATGCCTGAAAAGAAAAATGTTCGATACATGTATCCTACCGATGTTGACATATGGCCTAGAAACAGCAACACTAACAGAAAAAAGCATACACAAATTAAAATGTACACAGCGGACCATGGAAAGGCAGATAGATATTCGGCGTGAGCCTTCAAGATAAAATCAGAAATGAAGAAATAAGACGCCGAACAAAAATTGTCGATATTATGGACCGTATTGCGAAACTGAAATAGCAGTGGGCTGGACATACGGCTCGACAGGAGGATACTAGGTGGGCACCCAGAATCCTACAGTGGAGGCCCTGGACGAAAAATAGAAGCGTCGGAAGACCTCCCAAAAGGTGGTCTGACGACATTGTCCAACAAGCAGGAAGAACCTGGATGCGAAGGGAGAGAAACAGATACGAGTGGAAGGAAATGGAACATGCGTACATCCAGCAGTGGAGGGAAAAAGGCTAATGAAGAAGAATGTAAGTATGGATAAATTTGTTAATCGCTAGGTTACCTGTACAGACAATAAGCGGATGTCACCACCCATCTGGTGCTGATGAGGGCACCTCCGCAAATAAATCCATAGCCGTCGCCATTTCCGATGGAAAGGTAGGCCTGGTGGGGGAACTGCCCGGTGCTCGCTGGCCAGCCCTCGATGATGCGTTCACCTGGAATAGTACAAGCCAATATATCCGTGGTCGAATATGAGGGGTACAAAAGCAAAGGCAGAAATATCCGTTTTGACCGATCAACCCCCAAGATTTTGACACATGACAAAATGGGACATAATGTCGATATTAGACTGAAATATCAAAGCAAAGACAGCAATATGCACCACTACCAAACTGCCGAAAACAGGTCATAATATATTGCTCATTAAACTTCATTTCTTATCACTATTTAATATACACAAATATTCATTTAATTGTCTTATATATACTATACTATATATATACTATATATACTTATATATACTTTTTAACTGTGCTATTATATATACATTTTTTTACTATCCATGCATATGATTTTTTAAATATATTACTTTACTTTCACTATTGCTTTTGTATTATACGATATATGCTTTTCGTATTATCCACATTTTATATTTATATACTCAATTAATTAATTAATTAATCTTACAGTTATATAGTATTTTGTTGTATATCTTTTTTATTTTTTGTTCTCACTATATTGCTCAGCTGCTCATCTCGGCACAGGTTCTTTCTAGTGAGATTAGCGACTCCATCTCCTATGTCACGTAACAAGATGAAGATAAATGAAATAAAATAAATAAATATCCAATTATGTAAATAACAAAAGCAAAAATCTCCATTATTTGGTAGCACACATAGCAATGTCCACATTAAAATGTTACTTATTTATTAATACACGTACATACGCAACATAGGTTTCTCAGATTCCAGAGAAATTTCCTTGAGCAGTGATAGGTTTTTTATTTACATCAGAAACTCCACAGAAATATTGTTGCTTTTGCTTTTACACTCCTCATTTCACACTCTCTTCAATATCAATATACCAATAACAATAACAATATATCAAGGACCAATAACAATAACAATATTCAATAACAATATATCAAGGACGATGAATTGGGACCCAGGGCCATTTTATGACCATTTCTCGCCTAGAATGATGTAGGCGATACAAACGATTGTATCGCCTATATCACGCCTATATCGGCGCTACGCTTTCGCCCTTTAAATCGGGATTATTTTGATACTAAAGTGGTCGAGCCCGCCAAGGCCACGAAGTAACAATCCTCAGTAATAGATAAAAGTAAAAGACTTTCTTAAAGCTCAATTATTTTTTACTGAAAATTACACTTTTAAGGCCGTACTTTAACCTTTAGATCATCTAAGTATTTACTTTGAGTTCGGGGCTAAGTCCCAGGTAATTAAAGTTGGTAGCTTGCGACTGATTTTTACATTGAAAAATTTAACAATAACATCACTATACATCGACAATCAGAGCATACTGAATGCTAAAGTTGTGAAAAACCTATACGACGCAAGTTTTTCACGGCATGAACATTTAACATGTCAGCAAAAAAATATTTTGCTGAATTCACTACCTATGATCACTTATGAACTTTCTCCCGGGTCACTGTTAAAAAAATATTACTTCTTCCTACTTCTTTCCCTGCTCAATCATGCTGATGTATGTTATATGTGTATGTCAATATAGAGCATCTCAAGAAACTGGAACCCCTTCGAAACCTATGGAACCGTTTATCTTCAATCTCTAAAAATTCAATCACATCTCAACTTTCCGAAAATTTATTCATTGGCCATTATTACATTAATGTTTTATATCTTCTTTATAATGTCCTTTTCAATACGGACTCACCTCAGTAACTAAAATCTTTTTTTTTCTATGATTGGATTTCCATTTCGTTTAGCTGACAGAACTTCACCGTCTCAATCCTATCAATCTATCCTCACCTGTAATATTGCATTTTTCAGCTTTCATTGGAAGGGCAGTCGGCTAGGGTTAGGGATCATATAGATATTACATCATCACAGACCTTATATAGTATATATATATAATATATATATATATATATATATATATAATATATATATATATATATATTAGGGTCCTTACATATGACATTGGCGTTTAGTATGGGAGGAACATAAGCCGATTTTTTTTTATTATAATATATTTATTTAATCAAAGTATGTACCATTGCTATCTATGCACTTTTGCCATCTCATAGGTAGTTCATCGATCCCTTTACTAAAAAACCATTCGGACGGGAATCAATAAAATCTTTGAAGGCGGTTTGGACTGCCCCATCGGAGTTGAATTTTTTCCTTTGCAAGAAGTTATCCAAATTTCGAAAAAAATGGTAATCTGTTGGGGCAAGGTCCGGAGAGTACGGTGGATGTCTTAGACATTCCAATTGAAGCTCCTCTAATTTGGTAGCCGTCTGTTGTGCAGTGTGTGGTCTAGCGTTATCATGAAGCAGCAGTGGCCTAGAGCGATTAACCAGCCTCGGTTGTTTAGCAGCTAGCTTTTCCATCATGGTTTGCAGTTGCTGACAATAGACATCTGCCGTAATCGTCTGGCCAGATTTAAGAAAGCTGTAGTGAACGACACCAGCACTAGTCCACCAAACGCTCACAAGTAACTTTTTTGGAGTCAATTTTCGCTTGGGGCATGGTTTGGCTGGTTCGGCAGGGTTCAGCCATTGCGATGAGCGCTTCCGATTATCGTACAGGATCCACTTTTCATCACAGGTAATGATTCGATTTAAAATCCCTTCATTATTGTGCCGGTTGAGTAATGCAATGCAGCAGTCAACGCACGTTTGTTGATTTGCTTCACTCAATTCGTGAGGTACCCACCTTTCAAGCTTTTTCACCTTACCAATTTGCTTCAAGTGGACTAAAACAGTTTTATCACTAACACCGCAGCCTGCAGCTAACTCGGATGTGGTTTGCGATGGATCCGCTTCCACAATAGCCTTCAATTCTTCATTATCAACTTTGGTCTCCGGCCGTCCACGGGGCTTGTTTTGTAGGTCGAAATTTCCAGAACGAAAACGTTGGAACCAAAAACGCACTGTGTTTTCTTTTGCGGCACCGTCGCCATACACATCATTAGTTTCTGCAGCACTGGTGCCACGGCGGAACTCGTATTCGTAAATAACGCGAAATTTTAAGTTTTTCTTTTTGTAAACTGAGTGACGCAAAGAAGAAAACAATTGAGGAAAAAACAAATGAATTATAATTTTCAAAACACAAATACATGAGTAAATAGCTGTATATATTTGGATTTGGAATTCCTAACCAAAGAGAAGATATTTGAGATCAAATTTGCCAGTACGGCAAAACGCCAATTTCATATGTAAGGACCTAATGTATATGCATATAGCATTTAACTACCTTAAAAAATAGACCAAAGCAATTTCACCTTTCCCAAAACAAAGTTTAACTCTTAAAGTATGTGGACAACAAAGATGTTGTCCACATACATTGCGTTTTCAGCTAGTTTTTTTTTTAATACTGTATTTCAATAACCCGTTTCAACTCTTCCACTAAATTGTTGGTTGGTTGAAAGAAATTTACAAAGAGCAATAAACCAACCCACCATTGTATATATGCCAAAAGTTTCAGAATGTTTCCATGCTACTAGTGGTGTACCACAGGGATCGCATCTTGGACCAATACTATTTCTATTATTTGTGAATGACATTTCAACAATATTTAATGACATTGAATATTTGCTGTTTGCAGATGATCTAAAAATCTTTAAATCAGTAACCAACATTTATGACTGCAACATATTACAGCAAAACCTAAATTCTCTTTCAGTATGGTGTGAAACGAATATATTGTACTTAAATTTAAATAAATGCAAAATTATATCATTTACTAGATTAAAATCAAAAATAAATTTTGAATACTCTCTATGTAACACCAAACTAGAAAATGTTGACTGTATTCGAGACTTAGGGGTATTATTCGACTCGAAACTTACTTTTACTAATCATATTAATGCGATAACTTGTAAGTCTCTAAAATTGCTGGGATTTATTTTAAGGACATCACGCCCATTTCAATCAATTGAAAGTATTAAAATGTTATACATGTCTCTTGTCCGGAGCCAATTAGAATATTGCTCATCAGTTTGGTCTCCATATTATAATGGGCATATAGACAGTATTGAGCGTGTCCAACGCAAATTTCTCAAATACATTAACTACAAGTTAAGCATACCAATACAAAACATAGAATACAATTACATATTGAAGAGACTAAATTTACTCACATTATATGATAGAAGAAAAATTTATGATATAGTTCTTCTTTACAAAATTGTAAACAATATGTTGGACAGCCCTGACCTTGTAGCATGTATCGATTATAATATCCCTTCCACACATAGAACTCGACAAATTGTCACATTCCATCGCAACAATTGCAATACTAATTATCAATCAAATTCTGTGATACACAGAATATTGGGAACTTGTAATGAATATGGTTGCATGATTGACATTTTCGTCGACAGTCTGGAGAAAGTAAAGTTTACACTTAAAGAGGCAATACTGCTTCGTTACTGACTTCAGCTGTTAATATGTAATGGTGGGTAATATATATTTTTCATACACATTGCCGCTTTGTACTTTATATTTTTAATTTCTGTACTCATGTTTTGGTGCTATTCCTGATACTTTTAATAATTTGCTACTTGTAACTTATATTGTTTAATGTATGTTCTTTTTAATTTTATGATATATTTTTTTTTATGTAAAAGCCTATACGCATTGCTGCTCGTTACCTACTCTACATTTTTAATTTTTATACTCATGATTTGGTGCTATTCCTGAAACTTCATATTTCGCTACTTATAACTTATATTGTTTAATGTTTGTTCTTTTTAATTTTATGTTATATTTTTAGGTAAAAGCCTATACACATTGCCGCTATTTACTTTATATTTTTAACTTTTATACTCATGTTTTGGTGCTATACAGATATTGTTTAATGTATGTGCTTTTTGAAATTTATTTTATACTCTTTATGTAAAAGCCTAATGGGCGTAAACAAATAAAAAAAAAAAAAAAAAAAAATAAAAAAAAGTGGCATATATACAATGGTGGGTACAAAGATACCACATATAATTAAACTAAATGGAGAATAAAGTCCCCTTGTGTTCTTGCTCTTTTAGAATCCATGTTTCAGGTACATGGAGATTGGGAATCATTTGGAAAGTTATTATTTGTAACTTGTAAGGTATTTTGAAAGTAATGATATTATTTTTTCTGTTACTTACTGCTATCTCTCGTTTCTTTGGGTAAGGCGACCCCTGGGAGCTGTGGATAAAAAAAAAATTAGCAAATAATCATTTATTTAAATGTCAAACAAAACCTAATCAGGAGTTATCGTGAATCCATTGCACCTAACACTAAATATTATAGTTAATTAAACACGTAGGTTTGATAAAACACCTGCAATTTTTTAAGGCCCCGTTAAATTTGACGCTTGTTAAATTTGACGGTTATTAAATTTTTAATACAAAGTATGTTTTACATATGGGACTTTGGCAGACAATTAGTTATTTATAATTTAAAAGAAGAATGGTAAATGATAGGAATTAGTAGAAAGCAGTTGTGGGGGATTACGTACCCTGCCCTAGGATTTTGGGTAGCGGAGGAAGAGGAAGATGAAATGGTTGGCTGTTAATGCGTATAAAAAGATATGAAAAAAATTATGTTACTTCATAGTAAAATGCAAAGGTTTCCTAGACTAGCGAATAAATAAGAGCAACTTGACGTTTTTACCACCAACTTTGTAATATTTAAATATATTTTAAAAGGTGTATTGAAAGACTACAAGTATTCGTCATATTGGACTTAAATAAATGGTATGTTTTTCCGAGAAAAGATTCTCGACGTTTCATTGAGTTCATATTCAACATCATCAGGAAGACGACCTGTACCAGCGGAGGCATATGGCGGACTGATTAATGCTTCCGGGGGCGTAAATTATTTGCATTTTATTGGGGAGTGTTCACTTTTTCTATGATAGAGGTCACCAGTGTGCAATATGTACTGATTACGTCGTTATATTGTATTTCAGTTGCTGACGGGGTGAGATTAAAATCTGTTATGTGATTTTTTATTATATTATGCTTTACTAAAGTGCAATTGGTTACTGCGTTATATTATTATTATTATTCTATTTTGTTGTATCTTTATTATGTTATGCTTTCTTCTGTTCAAAAACCGAAGTTTGAAAAAAGTTCAAAAATAGAAGTTTAAAGTAAAAAACAAGTATGTAGCAAACTACATAGGTACTTGCTGTTTACTTTTTATTATATTTATCTGTTAGTATTATGCTACTGCTATGTATTTTCTTTCCAAATTTTATTATTATTTTTTCTTGTTTATATTTCATGGGAAATCACTGTGTATTGTTATTCATTAATTTAATGTACACTATACCTTATTGTTTGTAAAATCCCTGAAGTTAATTAAAAAATAAATAATAAAAAAATAATAGTAAAACCATGTGGATGATTTGACAAAACTTGGTGGGGTAAAAGTAATTAAAAAAGTGTTGTATCCATCCAACTTGTAAATGAAATAGAAGACACAATGTTAAAAATACTTGAAGCATTTCAGTTGTAGATTCATAAACAGATTAAAAAAGTAAGCTGGATTGACAAAGATACTTACTAATCCCAATGTGATGTGATGTTTATCCCCTTGAACGATGAAAGGCAAAACAAATCATAAAAACAGCCAGAACCCGGAAATCAAAAGAGAGAGAAATCATAATATAAAAAATCTCGATCCTGAATCTCATCGTTTAAGTGAAAATTGCAAGGAAATGCCCTACAAACGGAGGAAATCCCAGCAGAAAAATCTATGGGAGTGGTTCGGAAAGTATGACAACAAACCAACTATTTCGAAATGCCGTATACTGATAACGACCATGTATATGAAAGCCAACGTTTTGACAATCGAAAAAGTACAAGGAGTAAAATTAAAAATATTAATTTTCAAATAAAGAAACCAAAAAATTACCTTGAATCCAGCTGCCGTAACGACAATACACAGAAAGACGAAGAACTTCATGATGGAAGACTATACATCATTACTATCATTTCATTCCATATTTATAGGAATAAATTATCTTTTCTAATTATATTATCTTAGATCATATCTCTTAATGTACTGGCAAGGTCGGGAGGCAAGTTTAAGGAGGTTCCCCATTTGGAATTCTCACCATGGGCGTAATTTTTATTTAATTTATTAATTTTGTAGGGGGCCGTAGTTACCTGGATTCAAATTGAATTAAAATCAATTTAATTAATCTTTTGATGTGAGATATGTGTCAGATTGGTTTATTTTTTAATTAAATTATTAAACCGACATATTGGAAATAAATCTGTGGCATTTCATACCCACAATTCGTAAACCACCAATCTAGGCCACACACACACACATACATACACGTGGCAAGAATGCCGCATAAGCAGATCGAGGCATGAGCAGGGTAGACGAGCTGTCTACAGGTCATTCCAATTCCGACGATTTCTCCACACACACAGCTACACTTCAAGAAATTTCTTTGTTCACAAATGATATAAAAAGCCGCAACCATCCTATACGGGCATGTCAGTCTTCTATCGACCCCCGGCGTAAGGCCGGAGGCTCTCGGCCTTCGAGTATCTATGATTGTCTTTGTAATCGTACTTATGTATAACTTGTAACTGTTTTATGGATATAATAAAATCATCAAGCATTCTTCGACTTTGGATAATAGTGTGGTTCATGAGGTTGTTCCTAGGGGCTGCAAGCTATAAATAAAAAATCGAAACTTTACAAGTAGATTTTCCTACCTAAGTCGTCACGAAACCAATATCAATAGTTATGGATATAATAAACTTCAAAGATTCCTTTCTTTAATCAAGATTTTTGACTGAGGGGAATAAATAATGACAATCATTTATCAAATAGTACTTCCACATTAGATTTATATACCGAATCTTCTCTGTGTTTGATCTATTTAACAGATTTTGGTTTTATATTTGTTCTTTTAAGGAGGAATACCTATGTAGACATTTCGAAAAAATCGTTTTTTAAATTTTTGTATTTTTTTAAAGCTTGAGGTCTTAGAATATCTCTTGAAAATTTCCAGCATGAATTAAAAAAAAATAACAAAGTAATAGCTGATAATAGTGGCATCCCTTTGTTGATTACGCGCCGCGCCACACGCAGGTAGCTGCCAGTCGGGCTCTATCATAGTAGGAAAAGACCTGTTTCAATTATGTTTTCGAAGAGTGCTCGATGATATGGGAATTCTAAGCAAGGTGGAGGACTTATATTATGGACTTGGAATCGATGATTTTATGCACCTAAGTTGAAAGATTTCGCGATTTATTCATTACTCAATTTTCAAACGCGTTTAACTCGAAACTATGTTTTGAAAATCGGTGAACAAAATATCTCGGCAACCACTGAAGTGATTAACTTGAAATTTCTAGTGGTTATTCTATATATAATTATCTTTAAGTGATCCGAATTTTTCCATAAAAACGCTATTTTAAATTCAAATGCCCGCCATTTTGTCAAAAATCTATATTTTCAAAAACCCCTAGGATAAAGACTAAATTATAGTATCAGTTTTGATAATCATTTTATATTGTTTTATTCTGATGATTACAGATGAAATGGAAGTGGTCACCGCGGAGGACCTATTTTTCAGCAGTCGACAGAACCCTAGAATTTTCCCACCCAAGAATGTCGGATATTTTTTTATAAAAAAAAATTGACATATTATTTTTAAAAATATGTACTTTAATAAAGAAATAATACCAATACCATAATTCATATGGATTTTCTCAAAAAAAATGCGTTTTTTCGCTCTTCGTAGGTAGGTACTCCCCCTTAATCAAATAATGTTTTATATAAGACCTATTTACTAAACCTTCTCTATATTTAAGCTATTTCACAGATCTTGGTTCTAGGCTTAACCTATTTATCAAATAGTTCTTCTATTAATATATTTATTAGTCCAATTTACCAAATCTTCTCTGTATTTGACTTATTTTATATATTAGATCGTGGTTCTATATTTGATATCAACACTCGACACTTGCGCAAAAATGTCACCTAGACTACATCTAGTTCTATAACATCTAGTTCTTCTGAAACATTAAACTGAAGTCGTTAAATTACAAAAAAAATATTCTGTTTTAGCTGCCACAAGAGATTTCAATTTCACCTAACAGAGAACATCAACAATGGACTGATATTTGACGAGATAAGTTGTCTCCAAATAATCTTAGTCTAAAACTCTCTTTGTCTCGAGAGTTATCTTTGTTATCGAGGCAAAAATATACTCGAACCGTAATAAGCTTGTTATCGAATGAATTATTGAAAAATGTAGAGATTGTGTTTGTGTTTACGGTAAATAAAATACAACGATACACAATATGCCCCAAGAAAAGGAAATGGCGATGGGTGGCCGCATTGCTGGAAGGACAAACACTCACTGGAAAAATGCAGCCATTCAGTGACAGGTTGTTCTAGAATACGTCAGTTGACGAAATTATGAAATTCTGCAACCTATGTGGCAATGAATAGCAGCGAACACAGATTAGAGGGATGTATTCGGCCAAGCACTTATCCAGAAAATACTATAAAATGGATGATGTTGGTGATGATGTCATAAGATATATTTTTATATTTTGTGTGATTTCAGCGATTCACAGTAATAGAAGTTTGCAAGAAATATATCAATGTCATCATCCGTTGATTATCAAATAATTAAAATCAATGTGATAGATAATAGACTAATTTAATTTTATCTACAATCATTTTGTGGTCTTATCGGATTTCTAAGTAAATATATAAATATTTATTTTATGCTTTCTCAATTATAGTTCCGGAATAATACATTATATTATTAAAAAAAAAAAAAAAAAAAACGTGACGAAAACTTGACATAACATACATATAATATCGTTGCGATGGTGATTATATTTTTTAAAACATTATACTAACGATTTTGTGTAGGTACGCAATATACAAAATTTGATTAAAAAAATACGTAAAATTGTTGTTTTTCTCAAAAAAAAACTTTTTTTATTATAATTAAAACAAAATCGAATACAATATATTTAAAAATATATATTTTTAACTACTAAAATATAAGGCAATTCACATAAAAGATGAGTTTATTTTTTAATGGTCAAGCAAACAATTATTTTTTGTGACAAACTTAGAATGGATTGACACTGTAATGATGATGTGGGACTATATTTTGAACCAAATTGACCTTCCGCTCGCTTAAATGCGTATATCTCTGTAAACTTAAAAACTTCTAACATGTCGAATAATCCATAATATATCGGTAAATTAACCCATCGTGAGTGTCTATTTAAAAAATATTATTTTATCAACAGCCCAATTGATGCAGCGAACACTTCACAAGAACACCCAGGCTTGAGAAAATCGCATGATGTAATGTGGCCTCACCACCTAGGGCTGGTCCCAATTCATGGATGATAAAAATAATAATAATAAAGTCAATTCCCTTTGAATATATGTATATTTTCATACTGAGTTGTATTATAAATATATTTGTTTGTATATTACTAAGGGTATACTTTAACGCATTGATAATAAGAGTTTAGGTACAGAATCCTGAACATTTTGCAACGTTCGAAATGCGAGTCGTGATTAAAGTGTGACAGCAGCAGGTGTCTCCTAGGTCAGTCATTTATGTGAAGACGATACCGGTGATTTCACTCATCCAGGGGATGAAGCTGTTCGGCCTCGTGAATCCAGATGGATATTTGGCGTCACAAATACCATATACGCCAAAGCTTGCGATGCCTACCAGGATATCTGGTTTAACACCTTGCAAGATCAGTGGGCCACCGCTGTCTCCCTGGAAGTTGAAACAAAACAAAACGTAAAAAAAAGCCATTTTCCAATGTTTTCTTTAACGCCGTATGTCAAGTACGATCGATGATAGTAAATAGGGGAGATTTACAGTTCATTTCTGCGAGGCAGAAACAAACTGGAACAACCCTATAACTCGGTCATAGCCAAAAATGTTCAAAAATAATTAATAAGGCCAATACATAATCAGAAAAAGAAAAATGAGACTAGTTAGAGAACCGTCGTCTATAAAATTTTTCCCTATGGTGCTAATAAATGAACAAATCTCGTAATTATTGTTTTTTTTACAAGAGTTTGTTATATCAGCAAAAATTAACAGGTAACTTATTAAATAGTCGTGTCTGCTCTCATTCTCCTATTGACATTTATTTCAATTGCTACATACTTGGCATGCACCCTCAGCTCCGGTGCGAAGACCATATGCACAGATGGTAGAGGGAAGAACGACCTGGTCACCGTAAGTATCTGTACACTTATCGTTGGTGATGATAGTCATATTCACGAAGTTCAGGGTTGTAGAAGCGGGACCAGCTATGATAAAAGTTTTAAGAGTTATAGTATAATTGTAAAATAATTTAAAATATATTATATTAATAGAAATTTTAAGTGTCAATAATTAACAAAAAAACAGTATCGATAAATGGTGGTAAATATTTGTTTACAAAGATTTTTGATAAATATTTTGTTAATTGAGTTACAATGAGCTGACTTCAATCATATTTCAATTGGCGCCCAACGTGGGGCCTAATGATTAAATATACACGTGATGTCACGATATTATTAACCGTGACTTCATTTTTTCACTAAACAAGTTATTTACTTAAATTGAATTGTGTAATTTGCTAAGCAACATGAACTCATTCTTTAAATTAAATAGATTAGTAATCTATGAAAACCATATATTGTATTATATTTTATAGAAAAATATTCATCTGCCATCTTTGTGAAGACTTAAATATAGACAAAATAATAATAAAAAAATTAAATCCTGTTTAAAATAATGACATCCTAATATGACGTGATTTATGTATTTGTACTATAGTACTTACAGTTGCTAGTACGGCCGAATCCACTGAGAAGTGCTATGCGCCCTGCATAAGTATTGCTTATTTGGTTCTCGATGCGAATAGGCTGGATGTCAGCTGTAATAAATATATAACATGTCACAAAATGCATTTGGTTCTGAAATTCACATTAATAATAAATGCGTAATTTTACAACCCTTCCACAGCCGAGTAGAAAAACATGTATCATAACCGATTAATCTCATACATATTAGATACATTCTTATTAATTGTGCTAAGAAAAATAATACTTAAAATTCTACAACAGAACAATTTATTGAATAATTAATTGGTAATATAATGTTGTAAAATAGCATTAATTTATTTATATTTCTTATTTTTTTGAATGGTTCCATTATCTATTGCAGGTCGGCGATTATTCCGGCGATTACGACTTTATTTACCGCCGCATGGAACAACTCAGTAGAGTTACACTTATACCAGTCGCTCAAGTTAGGCGTGCCACATATATCTCCTTACGCTTCTTTCACCACTTATTTCTATCCCCCGACGATGCACAGACGTATAAGTACGTAAATAAATAAATAAATAAATAAATAAATATAAAAATAAATAAATAAATAAATAAATAAACAAATAAATAAATAAAGAAATAAAGAAATAAAGAATAAGACATACCTACATACCTAAATAAATAACTTCCATACAATCATACATAAATAACTAATAAATACCATCCCTCCATAACTAAATAAGTAACTCATCAAATAAATAATAATACCTCCATACCTAAATAAATCACTAAATACTCACTCAATAAATAAAATCACTCCCTACATCAATCACTCCCCTCCCTCCCTACCTCCTCACTCCCTAACATACCATACATCCCTACCCCTCCCTCCCTCCCTAAATCCCTCCCTCCCTCCTCACTCCCTCCCCTCCCTCCCTCCATCACTCATCATACCTAAATCAATACTCCCTCACTCCGTCCTCCCTCCGTCACTCCATCCCACCTCCTCCCTCCCGCTACGTACTCACTACCGTCCCTACCTCCACTCCTCCCTCCTCCTCCCTCCCTCCTCCCTCCCTCACTCAATCCATCCTACTCCATAAATAAATAAATAAATAATAAGATTCGGGAAATTTTACAACCACGCACCCAAATCCGTAACCGTGTTGTCCCACTCCCCGCGCCCCGTGCTGCACTGCACAGGGACGTACTGGGCTCCTCCGAACTGTTGCGGAAATTAAACATTGAAGTTCTCCGGTTGTACCCAGGGCTCACGTCCAGTCGTACGGCTGGTTTAGGTGAAACGTGCAATAACTGACCAACGGTCCGACCGGTGACCGCGGCACCACCCAACCTTGTTCTGAGGAATGGAGACGTAATCAAAATAGCCTGTACATTCTAGCCATGTCGCCTATATATTAATTTGTAACCATTTAACCATTACTATTACTTATTTTTATTGGCAGTAAGATTGATCCACAAAATAACTATGTTACATAAACAGTGAATATTCTTGAACAATACAATACTGGACGGGTACTATTCGCTATAATACAATAAACCTCCAGTACAGCAGGCAAGGCGTCGGATCAATTCAGTGCTTATTTATTGCCAAGGTACTGGACGCCTCCGCTGATTACAAGATACTACTCACCATGTTCTTAGAGGTGTGTTGAAAGATTGCTAGTATCTGTCGAATCGGTCTCAAGTAGTTGTCTGTATTTGTACGTATATCATTATTACATGCTCTTGCTATATCCGTTCCACTTCACATTATTGTTCCTTCCGTCTTTGAATTTCTATCACACTATGTTCTCCTATGTTTTTGGTATTTATATACTTGCTTTTTCGCGTTATATTACATTTACTCCCATATATATTTGTGGATGTGGATGTTGTAACTTTGATATATTTTGGCTTACATCTTCAAAACTATCCAAAAAGTTCTTGATTTTTATTATTATTTTATATTTTTAGTCGTGTGTTTTTATAAAAATTTTGATGAATGGTGTTGGCTTTATTAGAAACATAATTTTATGTCATTAGTGTTTAAACAAAGGGCGTTTTTAGAGGTTTATTTTTCGAATTGGCAAAACTTTTGCCACTAACAACCAATTTTACAGCTGACAGTGATTTGCGCTTGGTTTGGTTTGCACTTCACCAAGAATAGGAATACGCCAGAACAAAGCTTGCAAAATGTGCAAATATATATCGAATATCGCGATATAGCAACCATACCTTCTAATAAGGCCAATACCATGGCCATTTCCACGATTTTTATGTGATTTTCATTTTTAAGTTGTATACCTCTGTTTCGTGACCGCCGGGCTGCCGGCCGCGAAATAATTTTGATTGCACTGACGCCCGACGTATTCTACGCCAACCGCTAGCCAGGATTTAAACCATTTATAAATCCGACCACTAGTGACAGTTGGAAAGCAGTATGTGCCGGTGTCTTTTCTTTTGAGAATTGACTTTATTTTCATGTGGTATTGGAATCCGATGAAGACGAACTAGTTCACATAAGCCTTTAAGGGACAGATCGATCTGTTCCTCATTCGACGAAGCCAGGAAAAATTGGAGACGTACCAGGAAAAACCTATAAGTACAATTTTTCAGCTGTGGATTATAGTAAGCTTTGGCCTAGTGTATCTCGGGTGTCATAATATTAATAATTATCGGCGTAGATTGGGAAGGAAGAAATTTCTTTCATAATTCCCGACCCGCGTGCGGTGGTAGCGATTCCGTCCGTCATCGTTCAACCTATGTAATGTAAATATGGATAAATCCTTCAATCGCAAGGTTACCTGTACAGACAATGAGCGGCTGTCACCACCCATCTGGTGCTGATGAGGGCACCTCCGCAAGCGGCTCCGGAGCCGGCGTCATTGGAGATGGAAAGGTAGGCCTGGTGGGGGAACTGCCCGGTGCTTGCCGGCCAGCCCTCGATGATGCGTTCACCTAGAACAGTACAAGCCAATGTATCCATGGTCGAATATAAGGGGTATAAAGGCAATGGCAGAAATATCCATTTTGACCAATCAACCCCCAAGGTGACACAAGCCAAAATGTGAGACATAATGTTCAGAATTGTGTTTTTAATTAAAGTCCATGACACTAACGAAAATAGAGAGTGAAAATGAAAAAAAAATGCAAGATTTATTCTCTCTTATTCTCAAAATACCAAAATTATTATAATCATCATTGTTGTTAGCGATGCATCGAATAATTTTTTCACGAATACGAATATCAAGCCTACTATTCGGCGAATACGAATAATCCAAAAAGGTAACGAATAATACACCGCTGTTCTCTTTTTACTAAGAGATTTAATAATGAAAATTTACCACCGGCAAATTATTGTTCCAAAAGCACATTTATTTAATACGTTTGTACATTCCCAGCAGTCGAAAATTAATATCACTTTTTTCCAGCTTACGAGGGGTCATGTTATTAGATTTAATTTGAAATTATTTTATAAGAATTAACTCTTTTCACACAACGGAAATAAAATGGAACAAACAATACGTATTACAAAACAAAGTACATGAAACGAGCATCTAACCTTATTAATAACCTAACTAAACTAGATAAAAGAACTCATGTTATGCTGTGAAACAAGTAACAATTGACAACATGAGAACTCAACAAATGCATTGTTTCGGACAGGAATTAGAAGTTCGAAACGATCGCCGTGGAACGGTGGCGTCATCACGAAACAATGCCAGTTTTGAATGTTTATGTAAACAGATGAAATAAAAGACTTTATGTGACACACTATTTTTTGGACTCTATGAATAATGTTTATTATTATAGATTTAAATATTGACATATACAATGTAATATTTATGGATTTTTGTCACATCTTTTATTTTTTAATAAAGAGAGTAAATCGCTTGCAAAGCGATAGACGATGCGCTTTTCGAAGCAATCAGCCGTTCGCGGCATTTTTGACTGACATATGGTCAGTATGGAAATCGAAATATTTTCCAAATATTTCTGGAATTTGACCCGCTCACGAGGCGTGATAATTTAGACTGGTATATACATTTCCGAGAACCAGCCAAATGGGTGCGCCCGGCTGGTATTCCGAAGATTAAAGTGGGGCGGCAGGCTGCAGACTGACCGTTCCCCATATCGCTTGCGTCTGATTTACGGGTACCCAGCCCGTAAAATCAGAGTCTTGTCGCACAAGACCGACTGGACGTAGACTGGCGGAGGAGCATCATTACTAAAAAGTGCGTGGAGTACCGTACACACAAAATATAAATTAAACTTTACAAAATTCTTCAAAAAAAAATATTTTTTATTAAAAACACAGGAAACTCAAGAAACGCATAGAAAACATAAAATGGGGAATTAAAAATAGTGGCCCTAAAATGGACCTTTTACGCTCAACATAAGCGCAATCGCTAATATCGACCCCACCGGCCGAGCGATACCGTGCCGAAAAAAATGACTTTCAGTCAAAATCGAATATTGGCCGCT
>JADDOH010008207.1:0-147480 GCA_016648135.1 Agrypnia vestita
ATTGGTTCACAGATGACAGGACAATTGGGTTTTTTGGAAAAAAAAACAATTGGGTTTTTTGGAAAAAAAAACAAATAATAATTTATTTATTTTAGATTTCTGCTTAGTTTTGAAGAATTCTACATTACTCAAATCTGATTCTGACTAAATCATTTGACGCTGGAAATTCATAAGGTACGATATTGATGATAATTGAATCCATCAAAATCTTGACATCTCAAAACATCTGACATTTTAGAAATATATTAAATTTCTGTAAGTTTAGTGTTATGTTATATGTTTTAATTCGTCTTTAATTATTGTTATATTTTACAAAGAAGGGGAGTATAGTAAAAACTTGTTTTTTTTGGGTTACTTTTTTTAATTTTAATTGGTTATTTATTTTTCACAGATACGAAGCTCCTATAGACACCGTGCAGCAGCTGGTCGATAGTAATATCAACTGGGGCGCAACTCATGACGCTTGGATATTTTCTATGTTGCTAGCAACTGAGGTATACTATACTTTTATTTTGATTTTACGCACCTAGGTGCAAAGATGGTTTATTAAAGGTCCAGTCTCCGGACTAGTAATGTCAACATATTGATAATATTTGTAAAAAACTTTGATCCATGCTAAAGGCATTTCACATGCTAAGACTATGTAGCTCTCGGGGCACACTGTACTCTCTTTACTTCGCGATGGTTGACTTGGTTATCAGTTATGGCATGAGCACTTATGGTCTTACCTATAAAACATACATTGATAAAATCAAACAGTTACAATCAAGATTCCTAAAACTTATAGTAGATAATAGAACTAAATATATGTACAAGGATGATTATAATAAATTATTCAAAGTATGCAAAATATTACCAATTGGCCAAAAAGTAAAATATAATATAATACTAGAAGAAATGATAAATAATATTAATATACACACTGACACGCACCATAACTATGCAAGACGAACAATGAGAATACCAATCACTAACAACGTGTACGGCGAAAGAAAAAGAGATTATATTGTGCCAAGAATCTTTAATAAATTAGATAAAAAATTCTTTGAGATGATGCAAGACAAAAAAACTCCATTGGCTTCAAAAAAGTACGAGCTAAAACAATATATATTAAAGCTTTGTACCTAATCTTACATTAATTTATAATTACATATCATGTATCACTTGTAAAAAAACATGCAACACTCGATAATGACCTACTATCTTCATTATAAAATATATTTTTTTATCAAATATTGAAGGTAACCATACCGTAAAACTGCTGTGCAATTTGGCATATGTATAATGTAATAAATATCAAAAAAATAAATAAATATATTTTTTAAAAAACCCGTTTGATCTTTGGTGACTTTAAAATATCATTGTTAGCAGTTTCATGGACATAACAATTTGAAATATTAATCAACATGGGGCCCTCAGAGCTCAGATAATCTCAATTTGTAAACCCGAGCCTAATTTAAAACATAACCTAAGATTTTTCTGTTCAGCCATCTGAAATTTTTTGCCTGGCAATACATTTTTACTAAATTATCCAACATGAATTAATTTGTCTGGGACACAATGTTAAATGTATAAAAACAAAGGCAGCAATATCCAAAAAAAAAAAGTTTGAATGTAGTCATCGAGGATCACTAATTTAGAATGATTTCGAGATTTTATAGGAAATATATCTCTATCCCTTCCAAAATCATGTTTCCAAATCACTATTAAAAGCAAAGACAGAAATATCCTCGTAGTTTTAAAAAAAGGCAATAATTAATATCCACTTCAACCAATCAACGCCCAGGTTGTGTCTAGGGAATGCAATCCCGATCCCGCGAGATCTCGAGGCATTTTACGAGATCAATCCCGAACCGAAAAATCGGACGAGATTATCGGGATTATCGGGATTGATCAGAATTTTTTATGTTTTGTATGTTTAATTGTATATTCAGAATATTTTGAGTTTGTTCAAATCATTCAGAACAGTGCTGGATTTATGTCATAGAGACATTATTAATCAATTAATGTATATTATATATATCTCACAGAGACGAAACTGTATTAATTATGGGAAAGTAGGTATAGAAGTCATTTGGGTGTAATAGGACTTATGACCTATCTTTTTATGGTTGGCTTAAGTGATCACTTTACACAATTTTAACATTCGCCATTTCCACCCATGATAGAATATACCATGCTTATTCATTTTTTGGAAGTTGTATATATGTTCAAATTGCGTGGAAAGCTTTCATATATGAGTAATAAGCACCTTTTCCATGCGGCCTGTACAAAGCCATTTTCATTCCCCTAAATCCCCACAGATGTCGCTAATGAGAAAATCTACATTGATTTTTTACGGAATTTTGAGAGCAATATACTTTATATATACCTACTTTCCCATAATTAATACAGTTTCGTCTCTGTGAGATATCTATAATATACATTAATTGATTAATTGTATATGTCTATTGAGCTTTTAGTAAGTACTTAAAACTTATGTTCATGTCACATTCAAATAATGAAAATAGCTTTGAATAATATTTGCTGTATTTTATCAATCTATCATAGTAATAAAACCTACTACTAGTTAGTAGTTTTTACTCTATTACATTGACGGATTGATGCTTGGAAAAACGCCGACAAAAACTTTAATGCAATGATTAATAATGAGCATTTTATTAAAATTACTGATATAAAAATGCAAAGGATTGTCGTTAATTACTATTCAGCTCTATAAATAAAAAAAAACACAAAAGTATCCGGGATCCCGATCCGTAGGGATCCCGCGGGATTGGAAATTCTAATCTCGAGGGATCCCTAAACGGCAATTCCGACTCGGGATTGCATTCCCTAGTTGTGTCATTTGCTGATTTTATGCTGATTTTAGACTGAATAGCAAAGACAGCAATAACCAATTATGTAAATAGCAAAAATAGCAGTATCCAATTATGTTATTAGCAAAAGCAGCTATGTTCCCTATTTGATAGCAAACACAGCAAATTTCCATATTTAAAAGTTAAATATTTATTTATACACCTATAAAAAGGCTAACTGCGGTGGCAATTGTTTTTGTTTCTAGTGAAAGGTTTTTTGTATTTATCTCAGAAACACCTCAGTGACACATTGCTGCTTTTGCTTTTATACCCCTCAAGTATAATATTAAATAAAGAACAAATTAAATAATCCTAGTACATAGCTTCTCTTAATCAAGCTAATATTTTACTTTGCATATTTACAGAATCTTAAATTTAAAATACCATCTCTCCATTCTTGGTAACAGAAACAAAGAAAATTTAAAAATAAGTTACCAAATTCATATTTGCATAGTAAACCTTTGCCATTCTTATAAGGTCTTGACATAGTTAAATGTTAACAATATAAAGGTTTAATTAATATAAAAATTTGTTAGATTTTATCATATAAATTTAAAATATATAAATAAAATGATGTTGCGTTTTTTACAGCCGAACATGGTTCATCTTGTGAAGAAATTTAAAAAATTGCCCTTCGAACTTTTGAAATCAAAAGGCAAAACGAGAGATTTCGCTTTCAGCGTCGAACGGCTGCCGGCAGGTAACAGAGATAACATAATTATACTTAAATGTTATTAGTAGAAATTTTAGGCCGAGACACACCCCTTAAGTATTCTGTCCCCACGAGGCTTATAGAGCCATAAATGTTATAGAATGAGCACAAATATTTTACGAGAGATTCTAGCACTATATTGATATTTGCATCCGGGGTGGACCCCGGCTGTCCACTTCTGGACTCGCTTGTCACTGCTTCTCCCTCCCTTAAATGTTGAAGATAGTGTCAAATAAAATAAACAATCTTTTGTTTCGAGGTAGTGGGTTCATATATAATTTTAGGGCAGTCGTCGCAGGGACTTTTTTTCTTCAGTTCGTCCATCCATCGTGGCACTACAGCCAGAGGTAGGCCTCAGCCCCGAAATATGCTCCTCCATTCCTATCTGCTTTGAATCCTCTCTTGCCAGTCACTGACCTCGAGACATAGATTCCTTCTAATCCCATCTACCTACCGTTATCTGGATGGTATTGCAGTTTACAGATGTTCCATCTTCCCTGTAGCTTATAGAATGTCTGGTGCATACATGTGAAGACTTCCATTCAAGCCAGTTGCGAAGGCATCAAGAGCTCATAAACATCGAGGTGATGTTAAATATTTTTTTCTAAAATCAGGCCGAAGATGTGTCCGAAAATTTTGCTCTAAAATACCTGCAATTTCAAAGAGTCACTTTCTTCAAAAACCTTATAGAGTTTTGCACCATGGTTTTTTCCGTGCACGTGTAACTTACGAATTCATCTTAGATTCCAGCAATTAAGAAGCTCGGGCTTTATTATGTTTTTTTAAGGGCTAAGGGTCGGTAGATTTTTGCGTTTTCCACCAATAAAACAATCCGTTTTCGTAAAAATCTGTGCTTTTTGCTTAGCCATTACCAACAATCATACAATCGGCTCTAAATCCAAATCTACTATTCGCAGGTTAACTCGATGACAGAAAATGGTATATTATTTCCTGTGATGGTTTGGTCAGTTCTCTTGTAACAAGAGTAAAAACAATGTATTCGACGCGCCATTTTTAGGTCACTTCGCCATAGGAGAGTATGTGACGGAAGAGGCAGTGCCTTACCTCCAGCTGATGCTGCAGGATATCTATTGGGAGCAGTGTGTGCTGATGGCCAGGAAGAGCTCTCCCTTCACCAAGAGGCTGAATAAACTGCTCGGCCGGCTGCACCAGGCTGGTTTGCTGCATGCGTGGGAGACTCAGGTATATTTCGAGGGCCCATTGCCACCTTAAGAAAAAATATACGGGACGTACTTATTTATGTATGCGTGAGATTTATATGTGATATGTCAAAGCTTCTATCACTGAAGTGGATATATTGGATTAAATTTAGCATTTGGACACTTTGAATGGAGAAATTAGTAGATTGTGTGAAACAAGTTGAGTTCTAGCAACATTAAAAATAATATTAGTATTTATTTTATACAATATTCGTCACGGCAAAATTAACGAAGTGTACAATGTGAAAAATATAATTGTGGTCCAGACAAGATGTTTAAGATAATGCAAACCAATGAGAATAGACCCGACGGAGCCCAGAGCCTTTGAGCCGTCCCAACAAAGACCGAACGGACGATGTCATGAATTCCACGATCGGATCTGCCAGAATTTTTGGACATTAAACAGAGTCATAAAGCCTTTTCTTTTTAATATATTGCTTTTTCTGCTGTTTCTGGTTTTATTTCCGTTTTCTCAGTGAAGCCCTTGCAATTGCGATTACAACCGCTACCACGTTTTCTCTTCTTTAATTAATTTAAGCAATTAATTATTCTCCCATAAAAACCTTTTTACATATATTCCAATAAATAAACATAAATATCATAATATAACTAAAAGTCACCAGGAACATAATACAATAACGCATATTTGTGTTTATCTATATGCACAATAGTGGAGCAGGGTGCTTTCTATTTATACGCATATTTTTATATATTACAAACCTACATTTATCTAACATTGATGGATAATGAAATTGTAAGCTCCATACATGCTAATGTCCCGCAGAGACGAAAAGAAGCCCCATCCTTTTTATTTTGATCATTGGAGTACAAACTACGGGAAAAACTCCATAATAAATCGTGTTCTTTATATCTAGAACATGGCTTTTGCAGATCTCGACATTTTTGGCTTAAGCTTTAAGCTAACTCTGTGCGGGATAAACTTGCGATATGACATATTTCCCCTCACACATGCACGCAAGCATGCACACACAAACAAAGACGCACACATATACAAACACACACACACATATTTACTAACTATTTACTACTTGAATTACTATGTAACCTAACCATGCGTTGTACTTACTCCCGTATTTCATTGAATTACTTAGCATTGGGGTTTCTTATTATTGGCCATTAGCTCTATCTAATAATAATATATAGTATGTACACAATTATCAATATTTGTAAGAAAACCTGAAAAAATAAAAATAAAAATGAACTATGAATATATATAACAATGGATATATTTTGCATCACAGAAATTAATTGGAACCAATGGAATATAATGAAATAAAGTGTGTTAGTCCATAAAGGACGCTCCATATCTGAAGCGGATACGGAAGATAACACCGGACTACAGATAAAATAATGCCGTTCTCAAAACATTTGACTAAACTCAACGAACTAATTTATAGGACGGTTAGGTAACGCTTCAGTTTCTCCCAGGAAAAATTCCTAACCGTTAGATTTCTTATTGTTTTTTATTTATAAGAATCCATCTTTACATTGGTATATATTTAATCAACATTTTGAATTTTTTTTTGCTAGATGTTGCCACTCGACGTGTCAGTGTAATTTTGTAGCAGTGTAACAATTACTGTTGTTATTTTACGAACTGAAATGAAAATAAATAAACGAATATACGTATGTGCATGCATACATATACATGAGTACGCCTAAAAACACACAATTTCACATTCATATTTATATACATAAAAATTTTGAAAATATAAATAATAGTGTACCTACCTTAACACGATATTAATCTTCTTCTCCCTGGCTTCATACCTACTTTGTCTCCGCATCTGATTATGATGTTAATATAATCTAGATACCACCCATGATACTAATATAATCTAGTAAATATGTTAAATAAAAAATAAAATGGAAAATGGACTTATAACAATAGATAATCTGTATATGTGGCGCATAAAAGCAAAAGCCAGAAAAATCCGGTCATCGAGGATCACCAAATTATTATGTACTGAATTCTATATTTTATAGTTAACATAGCTTTACATTTATAGGAAACAATTTTTGAAGAGATAGATACATAAAATCTTAAATTCAGTAAATTTTAAATTAGTAATCCTCGGTGACTGCATTCAAAACATTTTGATTTTATACCCCACATATATAATCAAAATATATTTTTAACAGGGAAATAAAATAATATTTAATAAAAGTAAGTTTGCAGATCGGAATGAATTTATCTGAATAAATGATGAGACCTAGAAAGAGAGCAAATATATTAATAAATTAAAAAATATTAAAAAAATAAAAAATGTTTTGAGCGCAGTCACCGAGGATCAGACACACCCTAATTTAGAATTTACCGAACTGTAAATTTTATGAATATTAATCAAATTATGAAATTAATCAAATTATATGTACAAAATAAAAAACTAATCAATGTTTTTAGGTGGTACTTAAGTACTCCAACTACGCTGTTCAGCTGGGAGTGGGGCTATCACCAGGACGCAGGTCGGGCTCCGAAGGCCCCCGGCCCTTGACCACGCACCACCTGCAGGGCCCGCTCATGCTGTGGGCGCTGGGCTCCCTGGCTGCCACCCTGGCCTTCGGGGCAGAGCTCTGCGCGGGCCCGAGGCGACGGAATGTAAAGATATTCAACAGAACGCAGATAGACTGGAGCGCGACAGACCGAACTCAATCAGATCCTGCGCAATCAGCCGACAATCTTCACGATGAGCGATAAAGTACCATCGAGATCAAAAATAACAACCTTTATTATCCGCGGATGAGATTTTCGTCTCTAGACAATCTCCCGTGAGATTCTTTGGAGACAAGTGGTCCATAGTACCTATACCTTCAATTCCAGTATAGTCATTTGCCTCACTTCACGCATGGTGTACGTCAAATGTCTGTCCGTTGACTCGTTGACTGTCGATATTCCGTTGTAGGGATGGGTAAAAAATATCGATATACCAATATATCTATATTTATCGTCGATATATTTTTTCGCGATATATCGAATATCGTTTTTTTTTTGATATATCGATAATTTTTTTCTGGGATAACCGATATTTTTTTCTTGGCAACTTTTTTAGTTTTGGTCATTTTTTTGGCGACCTGGGTATCTTTTTCACTTTTTTCTTGGCGACCTTCTTTTTTTTGGTCATCGATATATTTTTTTCCGATATATCGATAGTTTTTTCCGATACATCGATATATTTTTTTCGATATATCGATATTTTTTTTCCGATATATCGATATATTTTTTCCAATATATCTATATATTTATTACGATATATCGATATTTTTTTCTGGCGACCTTTTTTTGGACATCGATATTTTTTCTCGGTAATCGAGATATATTTTTTTTCCGGTGACCTTTTTTTTTTGGTCGCCAAAAGCTTATTCCCCTTACATATTTGAAAAAATAATATCGATAAATATCGATATATTTTTCGCAATGTATATCGATTATTTTCGAAACTTTTTTAAAATATCGATTCGATATATATCGATTTTTTTTCATTTACCCATCCCTATTCCGTTGGTCCGCAGGGCGAATTATAATCATCCCTGTAGCATGTGAAATAGAGTAAATGTTTCTCTAATTTTTCTATCATGTATGCAGACTACGTACGTATTTAGAAAAAAATGTATGCAGTATTTATTATTTGCACTCATAAATTACGTCACGTAAGAAAGTAAACACCTAATTAGGAAGTAATTATCTGTAAGTTGCACTGTATTCTTCGCCTATATTGATGATTCATCACACCAGAGTTCAATGGGTCAATCATCGACAAAATGTCGGTTAATATTTGTTCTATTAAGAAAAACATAAATTCTGGTTTCACATACTTCTAACAAAATGTTAGTTATGTTAGAACATAAACATTTACGGAGATATTTAATCTACAGGTTTCGAGACGCACCCGTCTCTTCGTCTAGGACAACAACTTCACTAGCATGTTAATACCACTACACACCATATCTATAGTAAAATATTACGCACAATAACAACTTATCCCAAAATATTCTATAAATATCTCTGTTGTTATAGACCAATATAACCAGTGGCGGCCTTAGGGGGTGGCGAGCGGGGCAATCGCCCCGGGAATCACCCTTGCATGGGCCTCACGAAACAACCCGCGTAGAAAACTTTTTATTTTATGCTTATAGCTATTAATTGATTTCTAGTATTTCAAAAAATGCCTCAAGCCAATATAATTAATAACCAGATAAATTTTATGAATCGCTCGTTACTTCCCCATTTCGGCGCCCACTTGTCAATTATCCCCACCACAACTGTAGTCACGCACCCGTTCAAAAATTGATTCAAGTTTGCTGGAATAAGTAATGGATAGTTAGTATGCGTTCATCCTGATGAAGATACAGTGGTATCGAAACCGGTAGACGTAGAGTTACCCCAAGTGGTCAATATAAAGTTTTGAAAAGATTGAAGAGTTCAAAAAAAAAGATAAAAGCATGGCTAAAACAAGTCGATGCAGATAAATTGGAAGGAGTATTAAAAACTACGTAGTAATTTAAAAATAGAAAATAAAAAAGTATAAACTAGTCCGCCTCGGCACAGGAACCCCAGTGAGGAGGACTAAGAACACAAATACACAAATATCGAAAATATCATTATACATACATACTATTATATTAAACGTGTACAAATTGTATCTAAATAGATCCTTATAAAATTAAAATAAAAAAAATAATTAATAATTATGTCCAACCACAAAGTTTACGCTATAAACATCAAAAATACAAGTAACTTCATTTTAATTTTGTAAATTTGAATTTACTTATGGTTTTAAATTTTTTTAAGATTATGCCATTATCTATCTATAGTATTGTATTTATAAGCAGGTATATTAATTATATTATGTGCGGTTAGTGCATAGAAATAATATGTTTTATATTTCAGGAAAAAAGCGAAATTGAGTATTTATCCGACAAAATGTTGTATTAAAATCTGAATAACATGATTAATAATTGTGATAGAAATATGAGAACAAAATATATAATTTATTTTATTTGTTTCGCATGAATTCTGGTTAAGAACGGCTTATTTAAAAGTATGTACTTACTGCACGCCGCTGGTGTAGGTCCGTTACATACCTATTATATTATTATGTAGGTGTACGTACCTACTGAGGCATGCCACCTAAAATATTGTACCCTTGAAAAATAATAAACAAAAAAGGTCGCTTCAAATATTAATCATTAACTTGGCACACAAAATAAATAGGTACCTGATTGTTCTTGTGTTAATATTATTTAACCCTCCCGTTCCAAACGCACAACTTAACCCCATAAATCATATTTTAAAAACTATTAAATATTAATTAATGATATAGAGCTGGTATTCTTTGTAATTCTTTTAAATATCTCAAAGAATACAACACCTAAAGAAAATAAAATGATAATGTATTGTGAGATAGTCAAAAGTAGAAAATAAATATTTTTGAATAGACAATCGGCAATATTCTATACGAGCAAGGGCGGATACAGCTTTGGCGCCAGGGGGGGGTCACATAGTCGTGGTCAAGTCACAAGAAGTTATAATTTAATTTTGATAATAATAAATACTTACAAGTAAAACGTAGGTATTTTATTAATAAATGTAACTACCTACTGTACTTAAAAATACCTATCTATATTTAAATAACAAAATCAATTTTTCTTTTACGTCTTCTCCCGAAACGCGTTATCATTTCATCTACTCCAATGGGTACGTTTTTATGGATGTGGAGAAGTGGCAGTCCGGTTAGACGTTCTTCAACCATTGAAGCTCTTAGCCACGATTTGATTCTTCGCAACGTAGAGAAAGATATTTCCGCTATCGCTACGCTAACAGGTAGTGTAGCCATAATACATAAAAAATTTCTTATATTAGGATACATCTTTCATCATTTAAAATAAGGTCGGAAATCGACTGCGGTATGTCCTGACTCCGCTGCCATTTCACCATCCACAGCCGATATTCGTTTACAACGACAGAAATAGGAGTATTATCTAGTAACAATGTATAATCGGTTGCTAGTTGTTTCACAGTTTCAATGTCTTGATTACTGTATTCGCTTTTTGGCATGAAAACGCTTAGTTGAAACAAATTAAGTATTTCAAGAGACAGACGGTCCTGTAGGTCACTTATTATTGAATTCAGAAGAGGGATGTATAAGATGGATGGATAAGACGGTGTCCCGTCCATGTATGAGAAAAAAAAGTTTTGAGCTACACAATCACAAGAGATATCAAAATTTGCGCAATTTTACACAAATTGCGAAAAAGGTAACAAAAAATAGAATTGTTTGTCGTCTTGAGGGCTCTACCAAGCTTTGAAGTTTTGTAAATTTTACGTTTTTAAACCGTTTGCCTAAAATAATAAAAAAATCATGTTTAAAAGGTATTTTATTATTGAAATTAATGAAACAAAGCACAAGAAAATAAAATAAACAAAATATAGATTATAATCAATGACAAAAACTAAAAATTTTAACTTATTTTTGTGTCCAAAATTTGGCATTTCTGCTCGAGATTGCATCCTGGTTCTAATAAAGCCATCTCTAGAAGTAACGTCAGTTACACTTTGTGAGGCGTCTGTTATATTCTCTAGGACCCGAAGTGCAATCATCTAAGGTCAAGAATAAATGACGAAGGGGTAAGCATACAAACACACCATTGTAACGGTCTCTGCAAATACTCCTCTAAATATTGAATCACGCCACCATTCCAATCGGTTTTAGTTGCAGTTCCGTCACATTCAACGCAAATCACGTCATCTTAATTCCAACCTCGACCCTCTACTAAAGTTGTGATCGAAGTGAGAATTCCCTTTGCAGTGCCACGTCTTTCGGTATTGTGTGTGCTAAATAAATTTATCCAGGCTGTGCTAAAATTGAGATGTGGTCTTCTAAAACTTCTTTGCGATGGTCTTTTCGTCCATCAAAGTAAATGCTTTTTATAAAAATACCTCCAATATCTTTTGAAGCTTCCGGGCTTTAGATGCATCTCTGTAAATCTTATTTTTATCATACCCAGAGTTAAATCTTCGGTAGAAACCAAGTCGACGTCAGTCAAAACCGCAGAAGCAACAGCAGCAGCAGATTGCGTATCTATCACAGATTTTAGCAACTGTCGGCAAAGCCAATGTATTCCAATTTGACGTTGAAGTCAAAGGTGTCTCTGTCGAGGGCGAGTTTGTCGGGTATAACTCTGTTATCAGATACGTTTCTGGGGAAGATTCACGCACTGAATCTTCAGCACAATTTTCTGAGACATAATCGGTTTCTTGAGTAAAACACGAATTTTTGTTACCCTTATTGACTCTTAAATTTATCTCTGCTGTCGTTTAATTAATCTAGCCGTTTCTTTTTTATCAAAACCGCTTATAACCATTTTCCTCTCATTTATTTGATCCAACAAAAACTTCTCTCATTGATGTAAACTTTCTTAGGTTTTAGGCACGAACAAAATTCAAATGAAGTGCATTTACAAGCGGAAACGTCAAAAAATTTCTCAAATGACTAAAAAACATTTCAGTTTATTTTCAAAACTATCATTTCGTTGGTTTTGGGGTATCTTTTCAAATTGAGATACTTTTCGAAATTGGATTTCACTAATTAAATAACTCGTTCTTTAGTTGGAATCGAAGTTTTGGTCCAAATATTGTTGATCTCTTCGGAAACAATCACATATATATCTGATTTGGATGGATCTTTTCAATTATACGTAAATTTCAGGTCATTCTTGACAAATAAAATAAATTAAATGACGTCCCTTATACTTGGTAGCTGCTGACTGTCAAGTTCTTTGTATAGTCCAAGCATAGCATACGTAGTCTGATTACGCCACGAACTTCTTATTTAAAAATCACAAAGTCCGCTTTTACTACTGTAACAATCGCCGTGGTACTTTTATGGCATAAAAATTATTTTGGCTACGAAGAAAACACTGGCGAGTCAAGTCAAGAAAGTCCTCAAAACAAGTTCAAACTTGAGGGTATTTGCAGGTTGAATCCTAACAAATTCAAAGTTGCTGGTAACGTGTTGTTGCATGCAAATCGAAACGTCGTGTATGATTTACACCTAAATAGAATAAAAAGTAAATATTTTTTTGTATTTAGTTCAGGAGCCAAAATTGAGGATAGCGAAATATCACCATAAAAATGACAATTTTTCAAAACTTTGTAGATCGGTAGAACCCTGAAGATATAGTTTTATTTTATTTTTAAAATTATTTTGGTAATTCACGCTCAATTACGCAAGTTTTGAGAGGTCCTGTGTTAAGATAAGTCAAATTTTTTTTTATCGGGACAGCCTAATGCCTCTTCAGCAGATTGAGCAGGTTGGTTATTGGCCCTATGTATTTGTCTTGACACTATTCTGGGACATTTTATTTCTACATCTAGCTGCTCAGCTACTTCTTTAGCCTCTTCAAAAAGCTGTCGGTAAATTACGTCCGCATTTTCTCTTTTATTTTGTAGAACACTTATAGTATCATTAATAGCGTCCGCAGCATTTTTTAAATCAATCGAGTTCGATTGCAGTATTCTGCTTAAAGATACAGTAGTACCTGAAAAATAAAAAAGTTAGTAAGTGACTGAATGTATGAGTATTTTAATTAGTAGTCCACCTAGGTCCTGGACCCAGCCCATGTACCCAGGTCATGACCCTCATGACCCCCCCCTGGATCCGCGCTTGTATACGAGACACTTACTTCATTATGCTTGCACAGTCTGATGAGACGTCAAAATACTACGTTTTGTTATAAAATAACAAATTTATTATAATCTTATTCGCATTGTACAAAAATGTAATTATAAATATTATAGAACATTTTCAAACCATTACACTTCATTAAAACGCAAATGTGGCTTCGTACCCCGCTCCCGTATCGTATCCTATTTCCGATCGTCCTTTACCCGAGGGTTAAACGATTCAAATGTCTGTACGTCACCCCAGCGTGTTCGCAAAAGTACCGCGGCGGGCGCTGGCGACGACAGCTGTCAAGCGCGGTCATTTCGATCAATAATCTCGCGCAATCTCCCCTCGAGCGCCACACTGGCCCAGGCGTCGTCACACTGTAAACGGCGCTCCGACATGGCGCGCGCGCGTCTCTCCGCGGTCCTGCCGCTGCTGCTGGCCGCCAACCTGGTGCTCTCGGCGGCCAAATTCCAGTGGAAGCACCACAACAACGACGAGCTGCTGGAGGTGCTGGAGGAGGTGCACGACAAGTGCAGGAACGTGACCCGCGTGTACCACCTCAGCGAGCCGTCCGTGAGGGGCGTTCCTCTGCACGTCATCGAGTTTTCTACCCATCCCGGCCACCACGAATTAAGTATGTTCGGAATAATCCAAGAATATGGTCCCGCTGTAAATAAGTATTTCACTATATAATTTAATGTCCTGTTAATTTAATCTAACTAAAATAATCGTAATCTAAATTAAACAAACCAAACGTAATAACCTAACCTAACCAAACCAAACCTAATAACCTAACATAACCTCATATATTGCCTATGAAATGTCAAAATATGCAGCGCATTTTTCGAAACTTTAAAGTGTAATATCTTATTTAATACTTACTTTTTAAACGTAAATTATCTTGCATTTTGTTATTAGCACATTCAATAATATAGTGAAATACTCATTTTCATTGTATATGCAATGGGACCATTATCTTGGATTTAGCCGTATGTTTTATTTTGAATGAAATTGTAAACCGATATTATTCAGGGGCTGGCACACCTGAGTCACTGAATTTTTGAATTTACCACTTTACAAACCCGCCCACAGATTTTAAAACCACATAAATAATTATTACCGTGAAATAGACTTCTCAAAGTCTAATTTATTGATTTAACTGATGCAATATTCTTAAATAAGAGTCAATGAAATAATTGTTGATGTGAATAATGGTACCAACTGTGTACCTGTGTTGTATCCTTCACCTACCTACATAAACGCAAAATATTGTCACTCTCTTTATAATTTGTTATTTGATTGTTACATTGAGCACGAAATCATCCATCAGGATCTATCTTCTACTTCTTATCATTGTTTTGTCTCTATCGTCACTTTGTTTACCGCGATCAGGAAGAGCTGAACAAAATTTCGCTCCAATCATGAGATTCTCCTTCTTCCGAAGTTCAGATTCTCATCACATACCTACCATTGTGCTTACTTATTTTTATTTATTCATTCTAATCATAACATCTTCCAAAATCTACATCCAGCAAATGTATAGCATTCTTCTGTAGATTCTAATTTCAATTATAATTACCTGTGGTAATTGCCAGGTGCGTGCAGTGAGAACATTGAAGCGTGACTTTTTTCCAAGCATATATTTTGAAAAAATAATCGAAATAAGAAATACATCTCGTAATATTTCTATCATAATAGTTACCATATTATTCAGAAATTAATATTTCATAATATTCTGTTACATAAATATTTTATTTCGATATTTTTCCCCAATATATGTTTACGAAAAAGTCACGCTTCAATGTTCTCACTGCACGCGCTTGCTAATTGCCTATGCCAATCACAAGCCTAACTAAAATTCACAACATAACAAAATTTGTAAAATCTAATTACTCCTTTCACGATAGCCGTTTGCTCGCATTCTTTTTTAATGGGACATATTTAAATTCGTTGTAAAAATTAAGACAATTTTTATGGGGTGCTGACTAATGATGATCAGACCGTTTATTTAACCGGTTATTCATGATACAGTTATTTGAGATTTGTGTCTGATTGTATCTATGATATTGCCCGTCGAATTGCAAGTAATAAGTTGCCATACAATCAAATACAATGCTATACGTACAATCAGATACAAATCTCAAATTACGGTAACTGTGGAACCGGTCAAAATACCATTACTAGTGCTGATTTATGGTAAAAAAAATTCTGAGTACTTCGCAAAAACACGATTCACCCTGACATCCCTAAGCACTCCTGCGTTGGCCCCTTTTGACACCTTTTTTTACGCTTGATGTCTTGTTACAGTGGAAATAAAACACAAACTTTTCAGTAAAGCTATTTAAATAATCAACTGGTGGTGCCATCTGTTGCTTTCGTGACTCACCAAAAAAAGTCCAATGACTCATTGCGTTATAATAAGGGATGTTAGGCCCCATTGTAATTACATTCTCTACCTTATACCGGGTGCCTCATAGCTGGTAGCAGAAACTTTACAAATAAATTCCTGCCTTGATAATGAGTCTAAAATGTTTAAGCAACTACCTAATATCAATATGCAATATCATTTTTTTTTCAATATTCATGACTTAGTTTTAGTAAAAAGATGAACTATCATAACAGTAACTTCTATCAATTATGAAAAACTCATTCGCTTCAATACAAGTCGAATAAAATGATAAAAATTGGATAACTTTCCAATTAGGATTGCTGCAGGGCTTTTACAATTTTATTTGGCATGTATTGAAACGAATGATTTTTTTGTAATCGATATGTCACTGTAATGATAGTCCAACATTTTACTTAAAATAAGTCAGAAATATTGAAAAAAAATGCAAACTTTGATGTCGCGTGTCTGCATAACTATTGATATTAGGTCATAGTCTAGAATTTTTTAACAAGGTTTTTACCATTTCATTTGAGTTTTATTGAAGCGAATAAATTTTTCATTTTCGATTTAAGTTACTGTAATGACAGTCCAACATTTTGCAAAAAATAAATCAGAAATATTGAAATGCAGAAACATGAAATGCAAACTTTGATATTGATATAAGGTAATGGTTGCTAGAATATTTTCGACTCATTATCAAGGCAGAATTCCACCTACTACCAGCTATGAGATATCCTGTATGAAGTAAAATCTAGCACAGGAGTTTGTCCTGGCTGGTCAGAATTACGTTGAAACTCAGAGCCAGGGGAAACGAAATGTGTTGTTCCGACTATGATCATTTTGTATTTTATATTTATTTGTTTACATATATTTTTTGTAATAATCCAAGAATATGGTCCCGTTGTTCATACAATGAAAATAAGTATTTCACTATATAATTTAACGTCCTATTAATTCAGCTAACTAAAATAATCGTAATCTAAATTAAACAAACCAAACCTAATAACCTAACCTAACCAAACCTAATAACCTAACCTAACCTCATATATTGCCTATGAAATGTCAAAATATGCAGTGCATTTTTCGGAACTTTAAAGTGTAATGTCTTATTTAATACTTACTATTTAAACGTAAATTATCTTTCATTTTGTTATTAGCACATTCAATAATATAGTGAAATACTCATTTTCGTTGTATATGCAATGGGACCATTATCTTGGATTTAGCCCGGCAGAGCATTTCTCCAGATTCCATCATTACGCAATATAGTTACGAACAAAAGTGACGCTGGAAGCAAATGCATTATATTCTCGCGTAATGTCTACCTACTTTATAAAACTTTAACGCACAATTAAAATTACCTAAATTACAATCATAAAGTTTTGGATAAAACAAACATTTCCCCTTCAACGCATCTCTGTATCCTATAGATCTTATAACACTTGGAAGTGACAGTCAAAAACAAAAACATTATTTTTGACTGACATATTTGCTTGCACAAAAACTCCGGTTCACGTAAACGCCAGATTTGGACAGCGTTAAAATAAACTATACAGGTGACTCGTAGCTAGTAGCAAAAACTTAAGGATTCATCAAATTCGTTCAATTTTGAATAGAAAATATTCTTTACACAAAGTGTAAAGAATATTTTCTGTTGTGTTGTTGACATGTTGACAGTTTCGGAGATAAGCGACCTCAAAATTTAAACTTTTTTCAATATTTCTGACTTATTTTTTGTAAAATGTTGGATTATCAGTACAGTAACTATATGGAATATTAAAAATTCATTGGCATTCATTCATTTTAATAATTTTGATTTGACTTGTATCAAAGCGAATAAATATTAAATATTTCAACATTTTATGGAAAATAAGTCAAAGTTATTGAAAAAAAATGCAAATTCTGATGTCACTTATCTCCTTAACTGTCGACATTTCACCCAAAGTGCAAAGAATATTTTCTATTTAAAATTGAATGAAGAACTCTCCCCTGAAGTTTTTGTTGCTAGCCGTGAGACACCCTGTATACCATAAAATAAATAGTAGTGTTTAATGTGTTGGATAACTCATGTTTCGTGATAACATTAATATTGTTAATATTCATTCATCTTGATACATGCCAGTAGAAAAAAGAGCCGCTCATCCCACTAGGATGAACCTGTGCCGAGATGAGCAGCTGACGATATAGTAGGAACAAAAAAATATAAAACAAAATACTGCATAACTGTAAAATTAATCAATTGTTTGAGGATATAAATATAAAATGTGGATGGTAAAAAGAGCAATAGTGAAAATAAAAAGAATATCTTCTTCTTTTGGTGTCATGTCAGGTCCCCCCAACGTTGACTATCACCCGAGAGAAAGCGTCCCTGTCCTGGGCAGCACGAAACAGCTCTCCAACACTTCTTATGCCCGTCCAGTCGCGTATATTGCGGAGCCAGGAAATTTGTCTCCTTCCAACACCTCTACGACCCTCTATCTTGCCCATAAGAATCAGGTGGAGCAATTCATATTTTTCTCCTCTGAGCACATGACCCAAATACGATACCTTTCGGATTTTGATATTTGTCAGCAACTCTCTATTCACTCTAGCTCTTTGAAGAACTCTTGAGTTGCTGACCATATCCGTCCAGGGTATCCGGAGCATTCTCCGATGTATCCACATTTCGAACGCCTCCAGCCGGTTCATGCTACTCACTTTGAGGGTCCACGATTCCACTCCGTACAGCAGGACTGACCATATATAACATTTGACCAGTCGCTGTCGAAGTTTCAGATTAAGATTGTCATCGCAGAATATCTGTCTCATTTTGTTAAAAGCAGCTCGCGATGCTTCAATTCTGCATTTGACTTCGGTTTCTGGGTCGAGGTCTTCCGCTAGGATACTTCCAAGGTATTTAAACTTTGTCACTCTCTCTATACCAGCCCCATTCAATGTGAGGCGTGCTCCCGTGTGATCTTGCCTACTAAACACCATGAACTTTGTTTTACTCACGTTCATGTTAAGACCCAGTCTCACACCAGTATATAAGTATGTAAAAAAGAATATAAGTATGTAAAATGTGCTAGTAACTTAAATAAAATAAAAGTAATGTTTCGGCGTAGTTGATTGAAACATTAAATACAGTACATGGATAATCAGCATTAAGGTGATTTTAGCGAAAAAATGAGTTGACTTTAAAAAAATACTTTTTATCGTGTTTTTATCGCATTTCAGCTCTATTTATTGTTTTTTTCTCATTTTTATTTCATGATACAAGTGTTTATTCATTGCTTTAATCTACTATTTATATTATTGTTTTAGATTTACAGCCAATATAATTATTTTATTAAATGGTTTAGGTTTATTTTACGGTCCTTCGGCATCTTTAAGTATTGAATTAAAACAGGTATTTTAAACGAACCATATTGATGTGTTGAGACGCTGTGATATGATTCCAGCGAAACGTCGAGAATCGTATCTCAACATATATATATATATATATATAGTTCGTGTAAACTATCTGGTTTATTCCATTACTTAAATAGTTCTTTTATTGAACTTTAACTATATTTCTATTTATATGTACCAATTAAATTAATAGGCGGTTCGAAATGTACACGTCTACTGTTTATTTATAAGTATAAGCAATGAGTAGGTATTAATCACAACGCATTATTTATAGAGCAGGAAGGAAAGTGCAAAAATAATTTAATAAATTTTAATAGAGTTGTCAGTAGTGAATGCGATCCAGGGGCGGATTTGCAATTCCGAGATTTGGTTTGATGATTCGAGGATCTCAGGATAAGAATATGCTAATTAATTTAACGTTTATACAGGGTGTCTCATAGCTAGTAGCGAAGACTTGATAGGTAGATTCCTGTCTTGATAATTAGTCGAAAATGTTCAAGCAACAATGACCTAATACCAATAGCTACGGAGATATGCAATATCAAAGTTTGCATTTTTTTTCAATATTGCTGACTTATTTTTTACAAAAAGTTTATCATTACAGTAATTATTTTATATTTATTCGCATCAATACAACTCAAATAAAATTATAAAAACCTTGTAAAAATGTTGTATTTTTAATTTTTTCAAAGTTTTTATCATTTTATTCGACTTGTTTTAAAGCAAATGAATTTTTCATTATCGATATAAGTTACTGTAATAATTGTTCAACTTTTTGCAAAACAAATAGTCAGAAATATTGAAGTAAAAAAATGCAAACTTTGATTTTGCATATCTCCATAAATATTGATAATATTAGGTCACGGTTGCTTGAACATTTTCGGATCCTTATCAAGGCACCACCCGCACAATTTTTGCTTCAAGCTACGAGACACGCTGCATAAAAAATGACAGAGTACGACTTGTGTCAGATATTCAAGTGAGAATTTTTAATCAAAAAATACCGTTTTTATAATGCACGTTAAAAAATAACAATTTGAACACGAATTTTTATTTTATTTTGAATGACATGTCCGAAGCAATAGTGTTCCATCATTTAGTCTTGATCTAATGTGGTGGGTAGATAGGTACCCCGAATTTAGTCGAAAATATTAATCCTGAAGGTTTCTCACTACAATCCGGGATTAGTTTTAAATACTAAAGGCCCCCTCACATTATCAATAATATTGAAGGCGTTTTATTAATCTATAATATCTGCGGGGCTGAAACCCAATATGTTCAATATTTCTCTGCCATACTGGAAAACACCCGCCGATGATGACTCGTCAATAAATTTTAAAACATATCAATTTTCAAATCAAAATTAAATAGCTCTCAAAATATTGAACATTCCTTTTATTGAAAATATTTATTCTCTCACGGTTAATATTATCCAACATAATAATTTCGTTGTCTGTCCGTCTGTCCGCCCGTCTGTCTGTCTTTTCTGTCTGTCCGTCTGTAATTCACGGCTAAAAAAAAGTAACCCATAAAAACCAAGTTTTTATTATACTCCCTTTCTTTGTAAAATATAGCAATAATTAAAGACGAAATAAAACATATAACATAACACTAAACTTGCAGTAATTTAATATATTTCTAAAATGTCAGATGTTTTGAGCTTTGATAAGACACTTCATGCTTTGAAGATTAAATTCTAAAAACATTTGTCAGTTAATTTAGATTTTCGACATTCGTAGTAAAGTACCTATTATGTATACCGACGGAGTAATTAAAATTTGAAAATATTCCGCGACGCTATCGGGTCGCCGTTGCTAATAATCAAACTTTTCTAATGATTCCAATTTGAAAAAACCAATAAAATTTCTAAAAATAATTATTAATTTCTTTTAACGAAAATTTGATAGTCTCCTTGATCGTCGCCACGAGTCTACTTGCCAAGTTTCAGCTCGATTGGATCACGGGAAAAGGGTTAAAAATCGATCCAAAGTTTTTTCGACGGCAAGCAGACGCCACGAGTTAAAAGAAAGGAAGTAAAAACAAATTAAACGGCCGGAGATGGGGCTTGAACCCCGAGCCAGCAAACCCGAACCGGCCGCTTAACGCATGTTGCTTACCGCCTCTCCGTGGACCGTCAAAAATGTATTATAAATATATACTAGGGCTACCAAAGACGTGAACCAATGTTTTGTTATTTTTGACGGGTTACAGCTTGTTGATCAATAAAATTGACCTTAACACCGTCTTTATTTCACATTTCACCGGGTTTTTCCACCTTCCGGAGAGCTGACAACCCGCTGTTACCTACCCATCCAATTGACGTCATAATACCTAATACTATTAACGATAAGATAATAAATACCGAAATACTACCGGAAAATACATCTACGTTTCCACTAGGGAAATTTTGTTTATTTTATGCTTTTCTCGGAACTTCAGTAGATATTAAATTATTATTGTAAGTAATTATGATTTCCTAATAAATTGATAATTATAAATTAAACAAATATACTATAGCCAGGTCACTGGAAGTAAGGATAGATTACGTCACAATGTTTATGACGACCAAAAATTCTCTAAATCTTACTCATAATCATCGATTTTATTAAAATAATTTACGAGGCTAACGAATTTATGAGTTTGTGATTGAGTTTAGGAATTCGACATTTAAATATTCGATGGCCCGGTGGCACTCGGTGCATATTGGAAGTTACGACAATTAAAATCAATTAAAATACAACCCGTTAAAAAGGTAACCCATAAAAACCAAGTTTTTATTATACTCCCTTTCTTTGTAAAATATAACAACAATTAAAGACGAATTAAAACATATAACATAACACTAAACTTACAGGAATTTAATATATTTCTAAAATGTCAGACGTTTTGAGCTTTGATAAGACACTTCATGCTTTGAAGATTAAATTCTAAAAACATTTGTCAGTCAATTTAGATTTTCGAAATTCGTAGTGAAGTACCTATTATGTGTACCGACGGAGTAATTCAAATTTAGAAAATATTCCGCGACGTTATCGGGCCGTCATTGCCAGTAATAAAACTTTAGTAATGATTGCAATTTGAAAAACACATCAAAATTTCTAAAAATCCGAAATTATACTATAATTATTAATTTTTTTTAACGAGAATTTGAAAGATCTTCTTGATTGTCGCCACGAGTCTGCTTGCAATGTTTCAGCTCGATTAGATCACGGGAAAAGGGTTGAAAATAGATCCAAAGTTTTTTCGACGGCAAGCAAGCAGACGCCACGAGTTAGTATAAAGGGAGTAAAAATGGCGGAACATTGCTTCGCGTCTTTGCTAACCCCTAGTATATATTTATATCAACTTTTTGGCGCCCCACGAGGAGACGGCCGTAGCAACATGCGTTGACCGGCCGGTTCGGGTTTGGTGGCCCGGGGTTCAAGCCCCATCTCCGGCCGTTTAATTTCGTTTTTTTTCCGTGAATTCGAATGAAATTACGGACGTCAGGTACACGAAATTACGGGGATAGACAGGCAGACGGACGGACAGACAACGAAATTATTATGTTTGATCGTGCACCGTGGAACAGCGGGGTATCGCTCTGACCACCAAAATATATAGATATAATTTTCTTGGTACCAGGGGCGTGCAGTGGGAACATCGCAGCATGTCTTTTACGTAACCAATTATTTGGAAAAAATCGGAATACAACATATATTTCGTAATATTTCTATCACAATTGTTATCACAGCATTCACATTTTGATATGTCATAAAATATATGATTTATATAAATCTGTAGCATAAATATTTGGTTTATATATTTTTTCCAAAATATTCTTTACAAAAAAGTCATGCTTCCATGTTACCACTGCACGCGCCTGCTTGGTACCTATACAGTCGTTTGACTTGTTTAAAAAAATAATACGAGCCTGTAAATTTTGAAACAATTGTGAAAAGGTCAAACTAAATACTCCTAAAAAGGATAATGTCCTAGTAAATAAGTCACGCTTTATTGTAATATGTCGTTTTTACTTGTAGTGACTCATTTTGGATCGAATTTTTTAAAAATAAAAAAAAGTCTTCATTAAAAAATATGTTTTGTTTACTAATGGATTTAATTATGCAAGGAAAAATACGTTAACTGCATTGCTAATGTGTCTTAAATAAACGCGAGGGGGGTTCATATTTCCGCTGTGACCCAATACCCTTGCCTAAGAAAGGGTTTTATTCATCTCTGTACAATTTTAAACTTTGTGGCTTGAAATTTTGGTGTTGAAATTCTGTCAATAATTTTCTTTTAATTTAATATAGAGGGGTTAAAAAAATTTTATACAGTGTAGATGAGCGATCACATTCTTGATTTTGGCCTTCTACCGTGTGGGGGTAATTTTGCAGGATGGGCAGCATTCTTGACTATTAACTATGTTGGAGATTTAGCGTTCAAATCATGTTGTCTTTGATATTTTTCCAACAATTATTTTGTTTATTGTATTTGTACCTGTATCTTGAACATATCTTGCACACAGTGACCCCGGAGTTCAAACTCATCGCCAACATGCACGGTAACGAGGTGCTGGGCCGCGAGCTGCTGCTGGGCCTGGCGGACTACCTGTGTGAGCGGTACCTGCAGGGAGATGCGGAGATCCGCCGGCTGGTACAGATCACCAGGATACACCTGATGCCGTCTATGAATCCGGACGGCTGGCAGACAGCTACCGAAGCGGTGAGTCCTGACAAGAAGATCATTTTTTTGACAGAAAAAGGCGAAAAATATTCCCAAAAAAATCAATTAAAAACATTATACAGGATATCTCGTAGGTAGTAGCATATACTTGGGGAGCCATCTTTATTCAATTTTGAATTTGAATATTTTTATTAAATATTAAGTTCGACCGTTATTACAGGATAATATTTTGAGTTATGTCCAAATTTTTCAAGAACACAAGGATATTGCATATTGCTTTAAAAACCCCAATCAAAATATAGATACCTCATTATCAATAGTGACATGTGTATTGGATTGTGGGAATGAAAAAGGTGCCAGTAATAAAAATACAACTCACATACCGAGCAAGCTGTGAAGGTTAAACATATAGACAACTTCCAAAAAACTTGTAGATGGGAAATGTGGTAGTCTATCATGGGTGGAAATGGTGAATATTAAATTGTGTATAGTGATCACTTAAGCCAGCCGTACGATAGGAAGCAAGCCCCATGAACACCTAAAAAGACAGAATTTATTAATCAAGTAGAAAGACACGCAAAAAAATCAAATCGAAGAAAAATATTTTGGTTGCTACCGGGACCCCACTTTCCCACATAAAAAGTGTAGCATTGTCTCTATGAGACATCTATAATACATATATCTTGATACACTTATATAGAATATTTAATATCTTGTTTTATTAATGTTTCAGGGAGGGAAAGATTATCTGATTGGAAGATACAATAACCATTCCATCGATTTAAACAGAAACTTTCCAAATTTGGATAGAATACTGTTCACCAATGAAAATGGAGGATACGGTAACAACAATCATCTTTTACCGGAGCTGGACCGCTTATCTCAACCGGTAAATCAAAACCATCATCATCCCTTATCTCTAATTTCCATTACACTAAAATCCATATTTTTGTAGGGGTTGGTTTCCTCTCTCGTTGTTATTCCTTTATATCCACAAACTTTCCATTAAAAATAAATCCTTTTCTTTTAATGAATACTGTGTTAGTTTTTCCATGAAACAATATGATATTTATGACTATATTTTTATGTTTTTTTAACTGATGCAGATATGAATGTTATCTGCTTTCCACCAATTATTATATTATAATTGTGCTTTGTTTGTTGACTACATAATAAATATAGTTATTGTTTTTATATTCTATTAATCAAAATAAAACAAGATAAATAAAAAAGTTCAATAACTTAGTGACATTCAAATATATTTATCTTCGATGTCCCCAGTGAATGTCAGCACTTAATTTGTGACCTTACAAGATTTCTGTATCTTCTAAATTACTTACTCAAATTATTATTTTTGGAATGTAAACACAATTAATATAAACAAAAGAAAAATAAAAAACAAGAGAATTGCAAACCTACAATATATTTTAATAATATTAGGTAATGTAACACTTATTTTTTTTCTTTAGATTGAACCAGAAACTCGCGCAGTCATGCGGTTAATAATGCAGGTACCCTTTGTGCTAAGTGCCAATCTTCACGGAGGAGACTTGGTAGCCAACTATCCTTTTGACGAAAGTAGATCTGGTGCTCCGACCAAGGAATATGCGGGAACTCCCGATGACGAGACGTTCAGGTAATTAAGAGTGGAAATACATAGAAGAAATTTGTCATAGAAGATGGAACAATAATTGTATCTTGAAGATAAATCCAACTATAAAAATTATTTTGTTTAAGAACGGGATTGGGTCAACCAATTGTAATGAATTTATCTTCACACATTCTTTAAAAATGTGTTGGGACTTTTATTATACAGGGTTATTTGGAAAAACATTAATAACCTCGCAGGACTTTATTTCTGCCTTGATTATGAGTCGAAAATGTTCAAGCTATCATGACCTAATAATATCAATAGTTATGGAGATATGCGACATCAAATTTTGCATTTTTTTTTTCAATATTTCTGTCTTATTTTTTGTAAAAAGTTGGACTATCATTACAATAATTTATACTGAATATGAAAAATTCATTCCCTTTAATACAAGTCAAATAAAATAATAAAAACCTTGAATTATTTTCGGACAACCTTGAAAATAAAATTAATTTTCGTTTCAAACAAAGAATATTATTATATTAAGGGAAAATTATACTATTTTTTAACATTATCTGAAAATCTAGAGTAAATCGGATGATTAAAGATAGACTTATTGAATAAAAACAAAAATCGAAATTTCCATATTTTGTTTTGTTTCTTTTGAAAAACCTGCATTTTTTGACTCATTCGGTCGTTCCTTTCGGCCACAGATATATATCATGCAAATATTATACATATATTGTTACTACCAGTGAAAACCTCTAATTGGATTTTCTTAGCTGTTGGTTTTCCTAAGAAATAAACTAAAATAAAAAATGATTTTTTACGTTTAACTTAAGGCAGTCAATACAAGTCATTTTAATCAATTCTTTTGATATACATAAATATACTTTTCATTACAGAGATTTAGCTCTCACGTACGCTCGGCTACATGCAGACATGGCTTCTCAGAATAGAGAAGGCTGCCGCAGTCCAGGTCCTCAGCTGCCAGAAGAGCCCTATAACTTCGGCAAGCAGGGCGGTGTCACTAACGGTGCGCAGTGGTACAGCCTAGAAGGAGGTATGGTGCTAGTGAAATTTACCAAATAATTTATTATTTTCAACATCATTCAGATTAAAAATAATGTCGCATCAGCTACATCTTATGGTGATGATAAACCCTGAAATGCTGACCAGAGAGTTCTGATACATGAGGATAAACCAGAAAACTCTACACAAATGATTATTAAAAAATTTTTAACTCCCGTCGATTGTGAAATTTTAAATTGTGGATATTTCTTGTATTCATTTAAATATTTTCAAATCTCCGTAAAGATAATATTATACCAACTATTAGTGATGGTATTTTAACCGGTGACACACTAACTGTTTTTTGAGGTTTGTGTCTGATTGCATATTTGATTGGCAACTAATTTTTCATGATTCGATGGGCAACCATTGGCACTAGATAACAGTTGTAAATTAGATTATATTATGTTCTGTGGTATAATCAGATACCAATCCCAAATAACTGTACCGAAAATAACCGGTTAAAATGACGGTTTGACCATCATTATACCAAACTCAACTCAGTTTTGAAAATAATAATATTTAAAAACAATTCAGTTTCAATAAGAAGTTGAATGTCTGTAGATTAGTTGAGGTATATTTTAACCCAATTATAAAATCAAAATGCGAATCTACCCTTACAGACAACTCTTGTGTGGTTGCTGGCGAGCAAAAATTACTTCATTATTGATATTTGAATTCTTTTGAGAACACGATAATAATTTCAGGGATGCAAGATTTCAACTACCTGTCTTCAAACGACTTTGAAATAACCTTGGAGCTAGGTTGTGAGAAGTATCCTGAGGCCTCCAAGCTGAAGGAAGAGTGGGAGAGGAACAAGGCGGCCCTCATCGGGTTTATGTGGAAGGCCCATTCTGGAATCCTGGGCATGATAAGGAACCCTGCTGGAAAGGGATTAGCTGGAGCAGTGATCAGAGTGCGTAACATCACAGATCCCTGGAGGCATAACGACATACGCCACGATATTTCTTCAGGTATGCCATTACTTTAATATTCAGATCTTTAAATTATGAATATTCTTATTTTTCCTGGAACAACAAATGTATGTTGGAATAAATTAAATATGTTTATAGTTCACGGTGGAGATTACTTCCGCCTTCTAACTCCTGGCTTCTACGAGGTGACGGTACAGAAGGAGGGATACCTACCCCAGACCAGGAGGGTCCGGGTCCGGAACGAACCGTACATGCCTGCCAAGCGAGTGGACTTCACACTCAGACCAATTTTGGTATAATCCTTATATTATTTTAAAAATTCTCTCAGATTACGACAACATAAATATCAGTAATTTTCTTGTGTATGTTCGTATGAGTGATATACTCAGTCACAAAAATTCTCTATAAGATAAACATATGAGCACAGCAACAATAGCTGTCATTATCTGTCAGCCAATTACTAATTATATTATAGGTATAAATTAACATAAACATAAACACTATATATTATTATAATTATAACATATATTATAAATATTATAATTATAACATTATACATTAAACTATTATATGAATTAACATAAACATAAACATAATTACTATCTATGTTATATACTTTTTGAGTAGCTTGTTGGTCTTGTGGTTAGGACTCCCGCCTCGTGATCCAACGAACCTCACTCCAAACCAGCAAGTTAGTCCTGTTTTCACAGCACAAGTGTTTAGCTTAGTTTGAAAATAGTAAGAATATTAATGTGGCACGTATTCCGTGTTCGCATCTCTATTTTTTATTAAAAAAAATAATACTATATGTTAAGATTCCTATTTTAGTATTTAATGTTTAAATTTTTCTCTCTCTTTCTGCAAGTCCCTATATCATTTTTCTCAGCACCACAACCATTTAAATTGTAGCGTTTCATTAATCCAAACATAACTTATGTTTCAGTACGAGAAGCCACTGAGAAACACTCACGAATCCATTTTGCAAAACAATGCAGAGGATGACGACCGCTCATGGGCCCCGGAACGCTACAAACGGTTTGCTTCACGAAAGTAGAAATTCCCTTTAGTAAAAAACTTGGCAATGAATTGCACAAAGAAATCTATACAAACTGCGTATTTATACTATATATGTAATCATAAAAATATCATTTAAAACAAAATAAAAATCTTATGTGTATATAGATATAATATTTATAGGTTAATTGATAAATTAGTAAAATAAACGACCTCTTGTGTATGAAAATAATTATACTTTATAACTAGTTACCTCACAACGTTTAATGCGCCACTACTGTGAAACGCAAAGGAATCTGAAAAGTGTCCCAGGGGGCCATTATTTTATTCAAAGAATAAAAGCCCTTTCAAAATAATACAGAATCAGTATTGCAGAGGGTTGCCATGCTCTGAAAAATTTAATAACACTAATTTACCTAGGTTATTTGATCTGTAGTAATAGTTAAGAAAAAAGCATAAATTTTTGTATTTTTTACCGATCAAATAAACCGTTTTCACAAAAATCTATGCTTTTTGCCAAACTATTGCTTTTACAACTGATCAAACAACCAGTCTTATGATAGCCAAAGTAAAAGACAAAACTAAAAAACTGTGACAAATTAGGAAAATCTTATTTAAAAAATATAGGAAATTAATTGAATACATAAGATTCTTAATTAAAATACACCTTTTTCTATTACAATTCTCTATTTTAGTGGGATAAAATAAAATGCAAACATTAAATATAGCCATATTTTTAAAATGATGTATCATCATTATACATAGATATTTCTGAAATGTGTTATGGCTTAATTAAATGAAATATGATTTGTTTATGTTAATTATACACTATATATGTATACAACAAATAACTAAATTCATATTATTATATTTAAAGACAGAGCAAGCATTACATAAATTGAGTTTGCCTGTTAGTGTGTTATAGATGTTCTGAATAAGCACAATCAGAATGATTGAAATGGTATGAATGCAATATATGCGGTATCTCTGATGGAGCACCAATTGTTTCAGAAATTGAGCTGAAATCTTACTTATCCATGGATGGATAAACAGAAGAGATCTAAAAAAGAAAGGTGACATTATTTTTGAAAATGTATTTATTTTTACAGATTATTAATACTAACACTAAAATCTATTCCGCATCGGAAAAAATCGATATCCCTAAATAAAATACAAATTGTCCGTACATGGTCGACCCGACATGAACTCTTATGTATTGCTCTTCGAAGACTCCGGGATAGTAACCCAAATGTCCTGAATACTTTATTGTTTCCAGGGTACTGATAAAAATTATTAATGATATTAAATGTAATAAATTATTAATAATATTTTTATATGTATGTTCTGAGAACACAGTTATTGGATTTATTCGCTGCGGAATTATTATTTAATTGAGAGAAATTATAGAAGTCTCACAGAGACGAAGCTATTTATATGAGAAAAGTGTATGAAGGTATTTTATACAACGACCCAGAGCTTACACCCTGTATGGGCTGGCTTAAGTAATCACTCTACAAAATGCAACATTCACATTCACCAATTCCAATGTAAGAATATCCACAAATCAAATTTTTGAAAGTCGTATGTATGTTCCAAATTGAAACTTTTCATATATTTGAATTCCTTCCCATGAAACAGCACACTGGTAATGTAACCTCTATATTTTTAATGTGGTTTATTAAGCAAAATTCTTTAAAATATTTATGATTTCTATCTATAGTTTATCTTAATTAAGTACATAATACATTTTCTTTAATTTCAAGTATGAACATAAATAATTTGGGTACATTTTAAAAAATTTAATGTGAACACAGGAAATATTAAAATTCTATTAAGATAAAATTATTCTTTCGTATATGGTTAATTGTTTTATAGAGAAGAACTGTAATTAACATTGTGAACTCTATTTTTATAGTGCCAACTTATCTACCAACAATCTAACGATGTATGTACATAAAAACACAATGTTCCTTCCAAAATTATTTATAATTAAGTATTATTTCATTTATTCGTTTCTGAAAGTGTAGGTACGGGTTTTGTGGAATCATAAACTTTCAAGAAGTTTCAATGCTAATTCTCCAAGTCCAACGCAGTGCAAATATAAATACTTTTCAAATATCCCTCTCGTATCAATCATATAACTACATTCATAATGACATGAAATGATTTCTTTCCTCTGTAAAATTTGGATGTAAAAAACTACATTAATGGCAAAGAATTTTGAAAAATGGGAGTGAATGATTTTAGCATAGTGAGCAGTATTATTTTGGTGGTGTGGTCGTGTGGAATTGATGAATAGAGAGAAGATAGTTAGAATGATATATGTGTGATGCGAATGTTGATAGCACTAGAAATTCAAAGTCGTGGAATTGGCATGACCACATAATCCAAATATAATATGGTCCTGCTAGAGGCTTCAATAATACTCGACAAGCATTGATAAGAAAATATATGAATCTGGCGAGAGTTGTGTCCTGACACAATTTCAAACCTAGAAAGGTGAGCCTTATAACAAGTCATAGGATTTCCATGACTATTTACCAAATGTATTTTCTATTAAAATATTCATCACATGTATTTCAAAAACGAAAAGTTACAGACACTCAAAAATCATATCCGGACTGCAAAAAAGATTTGTCCAGGAAAACTCGAAGACATGGCAACCCTGTGGAGTATGTAATATGCACCTGTCTGCATACACATTCAATATCTTATCCACATTTCACCTCTAACGATAGATACATTGACTCGTCTTGGGAGATTCCAAATCAGCTCTGATTTCTGGTGTCCATGTTATGGCAAATATAAGGATCGCCTCAGTGGTTAATATTTCAATTTTGACATTATTTTGATGTGTCTATACATATTTTTACATGTGAACAAATACATATTTAAAAGAGCTACCAAGAATTATCTACTCAAAGATATCTAATATGTATTTAATCCAAGATCTCTTGCGTAGTTTTACAATTTGTTTTTAATATACTGAAATGCAGATTCAATAATAATGTTTAATTCTTTCATTTATTTTTCGTAACTTAATTAATTTTACCTTCTTCTGTTCCATTTTTCACTCTGATTGTTGTGTCAGAGGTACAGTATATCACCAGCCAGATATACTGAATTTTTGACACACGTTTATGGCTCTTTTGATAAGTATGTACACAGAGGTCCAACATATCATGTATTAGAAAATTGAACGCACTAGAATAATGTGTCAAATTTTTCTTAATCTTGATGTCAAATTACGGTATTAAGCTATATATACATATATGTATATATATATATATATATAATGTAACATAAATAAAATATTATGTAATATTTACTTTTTTATTGCTAAAGTGTTATCCTCTGTCGATGGTTTAAATACATATGTACATAATATATTTTATATTTAAATACTTGGGATATTAGGCGATAGTTACATAAAACCAAAGATATGCCTACATTGTCGACAAAATGCACAATATGCAAAACATTAACTTTTTTTATGCGATTTTGTTTTTCATTGACACACTAAATAATAACTACTTAATGCATTTCAAAATAATCCGTACATCTCATTGTATGATTTTCTTAATTTTTAAAACTGGCAAAAATACTGCGCACTAAGCAGCATTTTCAGAGCAAATCATAACATATATTTTGTCATCTATGGAGAAATTAACATTTCTAAATTATAGGCACCACCCATCAGTATACATATGATTTATCTCATTGTTCATATACAACAAACACCCACTGGAACCATGGAAACAACGATCATAAGTAAAACTGAACTGAATTTAAAAAACTTCCAGTTATCATATTCTGAAATAATTTTACTAACAGTACTATTTTCCCATTAACAGCACCAATCTTTGTAGCAGAATGTTCTCAAAGTAGTTCTTGTATGCATGGCAATTATGTAAGAAAGATATTGCAATATTGGTCATTATTTATTATTCAAAATTCCCTGTCAAATATATTCTCTTGAACAGCTTCGTGATTAATATTATCAATATGTTTATTAAATTACATTCATTAACACAAATTTTCTGAATTCACGTCCATGATGTTTTTATTGTACAATTTATATACAGTAAAACCCTGATAATGTGTGTCCCGATAATTCGAAATTCGCAATAATTCAACATTTTTAAAACCCATTACAGTTAATTTCGTGGTGGATTGGCCCAGATAATTCGAAAATCAAGGTAATTCAAAATTCAAAATAATTTTTAGCCCCTTCTGCCATAAATCAATTCATTTCGAAATTTTTTTTAAATTTGATATAACTGAAAAAAATATTTCGATTTTTTCGCGAGTGAGGAGAACGAACATGTCAATATCGGGTACTAACTTTAGTAATAGAAATTAAAAAGTCGTGATTTTTTTATTAGCATAATAAATATCACGTTTTCTAATAACAAAAATACGGATATTTATTCACAAAATTAGTCTTCTTTCATGGGTTTTACGATTTTTGTTGAATTTCGCAATCGCATCGCGAATTTTTTTTTGAGTCCTTTGAATTTCGAATTAACGAGGTTCTACTGTATTTAAAAAACTGAAATATATAGGATTGTCGACAATACTTTACAGGTGGATTCCTGCTTGATTAGGAGTCGAAAATGTTCAAGCAACAATGACCTAATATTTCTGACTTGTATTTTACAAAACGTTGAACAATCATTATAATAACTTATATTGATTACGAAAAATTCACTCTCAATATAAGTTAAATAAAATGATAAAATCCCTGCAGAAATTCCTTTTCGAAATTTTCCTGTTGGAATTTGAAGGTTTTTAAGGAAAGTTTTTTTATCATTTTATTTAACTTGTATTAAAGGACAAGAATTTTTCATATTTAATATAAGTTAGTGTAATAATAGTTCAATGATTTACAGTAAATAAGTCAGAAATATTGAAAAATAAATGCAAATTTTGATGTCGCATATTTATCTCCATAACTATTGGTCATGTTACTTGAACGTTTTCTACTCATAATCAAAGCAGGAATCTACCTGTGTAGTATTGTGGAGTAACTCTCTTACATCCTGTATATTTACACAGAATCGAAGTATACTACATATTTCCAATACAATGATTCTACATGTTTATGTATGAATGTCAGCTGGATTTTTTTTTCAATGAAGAATAAATATGTAAGTATTCAATTCTATTTAGTGCAAAAGTGAGTATGTACATAAATAAATTATAAACTAAATAAAGTTAATCCCACGCAATTTTTAAATACACAATGCTCTATGTATGCTTCACAATTCTTTGAATCTCATGACATAAGACGTCACTAGCGGCCGTTCTGTGCAATACCTTGTGTACCTATTTAAAAAATACAATATATTTTGACGGTCTCCAACAGTTGCATTTGGAATATTAACTTGGATTGCAAATGAATTTTCAAAATTTCGCTGGATTGAGAGTCAAACGTTTTACAGAAAATAAACCAAAAATATTGAAAAAAAATTGCAAACTTTGTAGATGTCGCTTATCTCCGTAACTGTCAAAATTTCACCCAAAGTGTAAAGAATATTGTCTATTTAAAATTTAATGAAAAAGACTTTCCCGGAGTTTTTGCTACTAGCTATGAGATGACATTAGTATTGGCATTATTAACAAAATATGATACAAGTAGAACATTAATATGTAATAAAATTGTCATGTTGAAGTACTTTGAAAAGGAATTTATTACTGAATAATATACATTATGTATTTACTTGTTCTATTACATACAGGTGTCCCGTATCTCGACGTCAAGCTGAAATCGGGTGATAGGCCAAGTCATAATTAAGTTCTAATAAATTAATATTTTGAGTACTGCACTAGTTTGTTCTAATGTTTTAACTACTCCTGCAAATAATATAAAGGTATTATTTCAAATTCAATTTAGAGCATAGAGTTTTCTTTCTATGAAAATTCTAAATTATTGTGTTGTGTTATACCTACAATACACATATAGCATATTTAAAATACACATAATGCAAAAGTATTTTTAATATTTTTGTATTGTGGAGAAGAGTATTTTCTATGTATTCGTACAAAAAAGTAAAAATGCTCTTTTGGTAGATGTCCACGTTAACATAGGGACTGTCGATATCATCTAAAACTGCAACTAACATAATATATATGTATAAAAGAATGACAATGTTAATATGTGTAGGTCAACCACTGAGAGCTTTAGTATGATCATCTCATTCTGCTATCATTTATCTTTTTTATATGGAGCCAATGAGTAGTGCAAATGAGAGGAATGTATAATTTTCGAGTCATACAAAATCTCTCAGCGGTTTTACCTTAGGTATGTAAATACTAAATGGGTCAATTTATATAAAGGGGGACTTATCTAATACCACACTGAATTTGTTATTTGTCTTATATAATGGCGAGTGTACATGGATTAGACATTAATCCCTTGTCTCACAATACTTAGTGATCGTTAGTACATATCAGTTGGCCATTCTTCTCTGCGTACAAAATGCAATGAACAAAAAGTGACAGCTCTCTTCACACTCAAATCTGAACTGTCCTGTGCGTGACTTTTGAGAGTCTCTGAAACAAGTGACGATGATAAATTTTCTGTGATAAAAGTCTTTGGTTATCCTTTGTTTTATTTTTATGAGTTCCAGTCACATTGAAGTTTGTTTTGTGACTTCTTGACATCGCACAAGTCCATTTGTTATTTTTTATAAATAATCAGACAAAAGTTTTCATAAGTTATTTGATTTCTTCACCAGCCTTAAAATCTATGTAGGTGCGCATTTGTGATTTGTGATATTTTCTTCCAAATTAGAAGCAATATATTAGTTTCACTGAATTATTGTTAACTTTTTATCTTTTCGGTTTTCTTTGTTGTTTATCAATAATTTTGTGTAAAAATGAAATTACATTTTTTCACTTTTAATTAAGTCAAATTTTTATATTAAACATAATTTACACAATATTTTACAATAATAAAACGTTTAGATTTTCAGCATAATGCAAATATTGAAGGTTTATTTTGTGTTTTTATCAGTGGGAAGCATTTAAAGTAATAAAAAACCTTTTTAAATACTTATGTATTTGACAAAAATTCTTTAAGTGTTAGTTAGGTTGCATCGTTAGTTATAACGCCGTCAAATACTGTATCAATTTATTATCAATTCCGATGACACATTCAATGATTTGACAGTTTTTCTTTTCACTATATATATTATAATATCAAAATATTTTATTTTGGTTAGTAAAAAATATTGATATGTACTTGTTTATTGTACAAACATTCTCAGAAATGAAACATTTTACATGAACGTATATATATATATATGTATATATGCCAAATATTATTATCAATTCATATAATTTATCTTATATAAAATAATTACTTTTATTTACTTTGTCGTTCATGCCATATTTTGAAATGAATAAATCACGGTGATATATTTACGTTCGCAGCATCCACACGGCAATCAGTACCAAATAAGATGATTATTAAAATTGATGATAATAAATCTTATTCGGAGTAGCAAAACAGGAACCCATAAATATTGAATAAAAAAAACAGCCAATCGGACATTTGAAGAACCTATGCTTGAACTTTGTTGTTATTGAAGCGTTCAGTTAAACCGAGGAAAAAAATAGAGACAATCAAATCATGTTTCGTGTCTTCAAAATAAAATCGAAGTAAATTTGTTTATAGATTTATTTTGTTATATGTATAATATAAATAATTTCAGAACACATTAACTCAACTCAAATAATAAAAAAAAACATAATGTAGTTCAATATGTTTAAAAATTTCATCAAAAGAAAAAAATAAAACAGCATATCTCATTTCTAGAGACTTTTACTGAAATACTGTACATAATATCAAAATAATTAAAATAACAAAGCAATTATAGAAATACATGGTAAGCATTGTTATTTTTTATTTCTCAGCAACGGAATACAGATGCGTATTATATTCTGCCAAAGATTTATTATTTAGTACTGACACTACAGGATTCATCAACGATGTTACTTTAAAAGATTCATTAGTAATATTTAAAACAAATTATGCACTTTTTTAAAGAACTTGTTTTCCTTTGAAATTAACGCACAAAACAGAAATTATCCAACAAAATTATGTCTAATTCATTTTTCTGTCCTGGATTAAAATAATTTTTTATTTTCTTTAGAGAACTGAAGTCTGGCAGAAAAAGTAAATGAAATTATGAATGATTTCAAAGTCCATTTCTCTAAACAGAAATCAACCATTATCGAGGTACTATTTTGCCAATAATATAACAAATTATGACATAATTAGTAAGATATAAAAAAAAAAATGATGTGTAGATACGCTTCCGTATATGTACCTACATTTAAATCACAAAATGGTCAGTCCGGTTGGTCAAGTTGCAATAGAGCTCTATCACAAAAATGTTTTACATATTTTAAAGCACTTGGATTCACCATTTCACTCACAATATTTTTCAAGTTTTTCCAAGTGTTAAATATCGTACAAATTAAGGCACTTATTGAATGACTTCCAAATGGATGAAGTACTCGGGGATGGAATGACAGTCCGTCAATGACGGGATCGATGGGCACCAGAGTGCCGACTCCCTGGTCGGGACTGTACTATGGCGTAGTGGTCACTGTTGTCAGACACAGATCTGCAAATATAAGGTATACTCATTATATTTTGATGTCTCATCTTCTTAAAATATATTTAATAAAATTTATAGTGAACTTTGTTTATATAACCATTCAAGTTCATTTATTTACAAACCAGCTTTGGAAATTATTATTTCATTCATCAGGGTGACTAAAAAGATGTAACTACTAACAAAATTCAATTTTAAAAAATAATTCTTGAACCTGACTGTATAAATATAAAATTTTTGTATGATGAAAAATATGGGAAAAAGGCAGTAAAAAAAGAATTTTGTGTATAATAGAAAATAATTTTATGTTTAGGATTAATTTTTACCATCCTAATTAAGGCAATGATAATTTCCAAAATCAGTTGGTTCAATAAATAAACTCAAGTGATTACGTATATAAACGAAGTTCATTATAAATTTGAAGATGAAAATGAACAGTCACAATGTATGTTGACCCACTGTGGACCAGTGATGCCATTTTGCAGCAGTTTTGACATATACAAACATTCCCGTTGTGTATATTGATTGATTTTTTTATTTGGATCGTAATTGTTTTAAATAATGCGGAAGGGGTGTGACCTTCACACCAGAAGGGGTATGTCCTTGGCACATCCTGATTAGTCAGAAACCTAATTGCTGTATGCCTAAACTTCTAAAAGTCAGACTTTCGAGAAAGTTATCAAAGGGGGACGCTGTGTTTTTGTAAGTATTTTTTATTTATTTATTATTAACGTCCTTTAATTCACACAATATAATAAGCAAATAGTACCGACGTGATGGATCAGAACGTTAACACCAATAGTATCATAAATGGTACTGGTCTATCTTCAGTGTACAGAACAGCCCAGAATGTATCCCCCGTTGATTGCGGGGGATATTTTCTGGACTTGGTATATGACCAAGAGAAATATTGCAATTAACGAGGATCAAAAAAAAATCATTTTAAAATTTAAAAAAAAAACTTAACATCATTAAGGATAGAAAAAGTCTTACATAATATAATTCACTACTTTTTTTTCATGTTACGCAAAATTTCAATAATTATCAATACATAGTTATCAATAATTATCAAATAATCCGTTGCAACCAATCTTTATAGCATTAAATTGCAATCTTTGTCACTTTTCTTTTAACAACATTATGCATTTATTGTGAAGGGAAAGGTCCTTTTCAATGCTTTTCACACGGGAACAGGTTCCAAGTATCATTTTCTTGGAACATAGTAGTATGGCAATCTATTTCCTGCAGTTTTTCATTAATAAAGGGTTACCTGTACTTATCTATCTATCTGTAATGGATGGGTATTCAATCTCAAACTTTTCACCGAGTAAACAATGATATGATGGCATGGTGGCCATGACCACCTATTACTACTATGCAAGGAAGGGACTCATCTGCAATGTATGTATGAATCATGCAAAAGTATTACATGAAATGTGATGTAAGACTATGTGATACAAGAAACTGTGGTGTGTTTAACTTGATAAAAACTTGTTTATTTTAATTTTTACCCACAAATGTTAATGAAGAAAAAATACATACATATTTCGAATTGCTAACATATGCCGTCTGTCATTAACTGATTTTTCCAAAACTAAAACTTACATGAAAATTCTGCTGGCTGAAAATAATCGTATACATCACTCTATTCCTTAAACCTGAGAAAATTCAATTCAAACATAATGGGTTAAATAATGTAATTCTTACAAATTTTTGTGCATTTGTTCAAATCAACATCATCAAACACAAAAAATATCATTTAATGTTAGCTGATTATCATCATTGTATCAAAACTGCATTACTAATTCATGTATGGATAACAATATCTATCAACCTCATTAGTCAAGAGAACACATGTCACGATACGTACATCGTATTATGATACCAAATTTACCAATGTCGTTTTAATACTATGTATGACTTTATGAAATGAGAATAATTTTTTTTAATTATTTCTAACTTACCTGGCAGAGTGAATTGTCGATGATGGATATCTAGACCCGTACTGGCTCCCATGCCAACTTCTGTAAGGATCATAATCCTCTACCACCGAAGGATCCTTTTCTAAAACCTGAAGAAAAAAAATATATTATCGGAACATTTTATACTAATAATGCTGAAAGAAAAAGCATGTGTTGGGTCTGGAAAGGGGTGGTTTTATATTAATTTCTATGTATGTATGTATGTTGAGTAGCTTGTTGGTCTTGTGGTTAGGACACTGGCCTCGTGATCCAAAGGTTGCGGGCTCGAACCTCACTCCAGACTAGCAAGTTAGTCCTATTTTCATAGCACAAGCGTTTAGCTTAGTTTGAAAATAGTAAGAATATTGATGTGACAAGTATTCCGTGTTCACATCTCTACTTAAAAAAAAAAAAAAAATTACACTAATAAAAGTACAATCTGACTAGGCATTGAAATTACATTGAACATTATACAGATGTCTCGTAGACAGTAACTAAAACTTCCGGGGCTGTTTTTTTCAATCAATTTTGAATAGAAAATATTATTTACACTTAGGGTGAAATGTCGACAGTTACGGAGATAAGCGACATCAAATTTACAATTTTTATCAACTTATATGGAACATAAAACATTCATTCGCTTTAATACAAGTCAAATAAAATGACAAAAACTACAAAAAAATATTTTTGCAAAGTTTTAATATTTTTATTTGACTTGTATCATATGTTAGTTTTTTAAATTAATAATTGTGTCTATCCACAAAGTTGACACTATAAACATAAAAAATATGTCATTTTATTTTTAAAATTAACAAGATATCACAAATTTACCTCTGTCCTCGCACAAGAACATGTCATTGCAGTGCAGAGGAAGCAGTTAATGATGAGCATCACTAGGAACATGATTCCGAGAGCTATGGCCAGGTACAGTAGCCATGCTGGATGCACCGTGCCCTCAGCACACAGTTCTTCAACTCCTGAAAGTGCCATTTAAATTTAAAACCTTGATCCTGCCCAAAGAACTCAGCAGATATGTCAAACTAGATACGGTACCTCCCAGAATTTTTACCTGGTTATGCATTCCGGAATGACCTTTGCTCAGAAAAATAATTCCAGCATGGCTCCACTGTTGCATAATGTTTTTCCGGAAGATATAAAGGCTGTCCCTAGTAAGTCAATGTTTAAAAGCAAGATAAAGAACATCCTAAGTAACGGATGATGAATACCATCTCGTAAGGGCATGCAAAATGGATGGGGCATATTTTACGCCATGAAAATCTGCTAAAAACTATACTGGAGGGATTGGTAGAGGGAAAGATTGCTAGAGGGCGCCCTCGCCAGCTGAGCAAGTGTGCCAAGATATGAATTGTGCCTCCTACGCAGAGCTGAAGAGGATCGCCGGAGACCAAGCGGAACGGAGAAGAAGATGTGCTTTGCTGCAAACCAATCCCATAGATTGAAACCCAAGAAGAAGAAGAAGTAACAGAGCTAATGGATCAACTTCATTGATGAACTGTTTATCTTGACGCCAATTTGTGTGTATTTAATATCAATATGTTGTTATGTATTATTTTTTTAATTGTAGTTAGGTCACTCTCACAGATTGTATGTTGGGATTGAATATATAGTATTTGTCTTTATAATATGATAAGTCTCACTATTATATTATAAAGCTGCTCATCTCGACACAGGCGTATCTTACAGCGAGATGGGTGGAGATGAGATTTATATATATATGTGAAAATTTTTGTGCATAAAAAACTTTGTTTTATTTGATTAATAACTACAGTAATATTTAGAAAATAAGAAGATATGTAGCTGTGCTGTCACTGATCAACATCAGCCATGAAGACATACCCTGCATTGGGATCTGAGACGTTAGAGAATAAACAGCAAGAAAAACTAGAAGTAAGAATATTTAACGTTAAAATTTTCTAATAGCAAACAGCAGCAGAGATATTTTTATTCTTACTTGGAACTTCACCGGGGTCAAGTACGAAAACATTCGTTGATGCAGAAACTGAACCATCTTCCGAGGGAGTGGGGCCGGAGTTTCCAGAAGCACAATCAACTGCTATACACCCACCTAAAGTTAAAAAACTAATTAGTTAATTAATTAGCATTAAATTATAAGAAAACTTATCACTTGTTGTAGCCGGGCCTCGTGATCGAGGATCCCCTCGCCATTCTAACTAAATTGTTGCTGCATTCACATTTGTACTTTATATTACTATCCTCATATTTTACTGCTTATACCTTTTACTATATATATATACATGTACTTAATATTTTTATATTTTACTGTTCATACCTGATATTGTTCTATATACTTCTTCAATGTTATGTAATATTTTTCAATTTTTTTAATATAATACGTGATATGACTTTATATTTTTATATCTTGTATGTAGGTACTGCTTATACTTGATATTGTTTTTATATAAATATTTGTATATTACAAAAATTTTACATGTAAAAGCTTATAATGGGAGTGAACAAATAAATAAATAAAAATTTTAACAAAAAATAAATAGTTTTAGAGCACTAAATCGATCGCCATCTCATTGTGGACATTTTAAATAACTTGATGAGTTGCATATATCATGAAAGCGATTTTTAGACAAACTAAGAATATTTTCTCCCACATTGATTTTTTTCAAACTAAATAAATAAATAAAACATATTGTTTTATTTATTTATTTTGTCATATATTATAATGCCAGAAATTCATTTTCATGAATGAACAAAAACATAAAACTTTACATAGGTACATACTTTAGAAACAAAAGCGTATACCTTTGCATATTGCAACTTCACACTGGAAGTTTAGTTGCGAAGAGTCCGGGAATCTGAACATGGAAAATATTGTGGCATCAGCTCGCCCTGTGCTTGGATCGTATGTGAAGGCTGATACTATCGAATTCACTGGACATCTGAAATACATGGTTGCAGATGAGTGTGGCGACAATAAAATATATTTCACTTACATATGGTAATAAAGATAAAACAGTTCAAAGGAAGATTACCAAAACAAATTTACCATTCTGTAAGTTTAATATTTAAGGTAGAATATATTTAGAAAAAGAATGTACCGTTACAGACCCATAAAGATGGATTTTAGACAAGTTGTCCTTGAACAAGTCCAAGGACTGCTGGTTGAAGAAGAATACCTAAAGTTATACTACTATGATCCAGCACCATCATAATTATGCTATTGGTAAATGTGTATTTCAATCATATTCCCACTACCATAAAAAATTAATAAATCTATAAAAAATTGTATATATGTATTTAAAAAAAGTTGTGGGCAATTAATCCTAATTTTGAGAAATAATAATCTATTGTTTTTTTACATTATTGTTGTAAAGAAGGTTTAACATTAATACATTTTGTATATTATTATTTGTTTAAGTTTATGCACTCTCACCCTTTAAGTAATATTATAATTTACCAAAATAAAAATGGCCTCTCTTATTTATATATACATAAATACATACCAGGATTTATCTCTTACACAAAGGTAGACGTCTTTCCATTTAAGAAAGACAATCGAAGAAGAAACAGTAAGTGTAAGTCGCGCGTACGGGACACATTCTTTCATTGTGTTGGTGTTGGTGTGTAAGCCTTGAGTATTTAGCACAAACAATGTGCGCCATATGCGGCTTACACATACTGATTTGATTGTCTTTCTTAAATGAAAAGATCTATAGCGTGGTGCAAAAATCATTGAATTATTTCAAATTTATTCTCAAGATCAACTTAGTGTAAACTTTAACATTAATTCATAATTATTTTTTAAAAAAATATATGTATGAATATTACTGGATTATTTTTTGGGTAAATTAAGTTTTCTTTATGTGAACAGGGTTTCTTTCACTCCTGCAGGGTTGCTGCCACTCATGTGCAACATCACGGTTAATATAATTAAAAATTTAGGAGTATGATGTATAGTATTCTCACCAATCGGCATACCCCTGTAGAAATCCAACATAATGTTTTGATAATTTGTAAATGATTATTTCCAAAAACTTAATCATTTGATAAATTGTGGTACATATGTTACAGTGAATCTATATTTTTAGTGAGTCTATACTTTCACTGGCATTTCAGTGAAATTATATTCAACGTCATTCTTATCATATCCAAGCAGATTTTCACCAATAGAAAATAATTCAAACTAGTGAAAAATATTTTTAAAATATCTTATCTTCTTAGGAATAAAATTTCACTGTAACACATACATATAAAAAAATTGTATTTACAAAAATGTTAAAAAAGTTACATTTTGGTAAAATAATTAACCGGTTATCTACAGAGATAGAGGATAATAAAAAAAGTCATAATGATTCTATAGTTCAGTTGAATTTAACCGGTTCAGTAAATTTATTTAAGTAACAGAAAAAAATACAATTAAATATAAGATTTAATAATATACTTACCCTCGGTCATCAATTATGTAGAAACTCGTATTTTGTTTACTGAATGCAATACAGGACTTTACTCTGATTCCATGTGTACCTGAAAATAGAATATTTAATTATAATAAAAGAAGTGTAAATTAATATCTGCAGTATTGTACACTGCGAGGTTAGAGATACTAAACTTGAAAAAAACCTTAAAACCGAAACATGAAAATGGAAAGTTTGGTCAGCCGGTTAATAATTATTTTATAAACTATAATCACATTTTTAAAAATTATGTAATACACACACAATAATAATATAAAATTATCACAATTTCGCGTTTTGTGCAGATACAATATTAAAAAAGTTTTAAAAGAAAAAATATCATATAGTCGATCATCTTAAGTGCAATACGAGTTAAAGATAGCATCTGAGGACCCAGGCATCCGAGTAAGATATTGCATCCTCAAGTTATACAATCTCAATTTATGGTTGGTTGTAGTGAGTCGGGATTGCCCTTTCGGGATCCCTCGAGATTAGAATTTCCATTCCGTGGGATTCCTAGGGATCGGGATCCCGAATACTTTTGTGTTTTTTATTTGTTTATCGTACTGTATTGCAATTAACGACAACCCCTTGCATTTTTATATCAGCAATTTTAATAAAATGTTCATTATAAATCATCGCATTAAGTTTTTGTAGGCGTTTTTCCAAGCATCAATCAGTCAATGTAGTAAAGTTAGTAGTAGTTTTTATTACTATGTTAGGTTGATAAAATAAAGCAAATATTATTCAAAGCTATTTTTATTTTTTGAATGTGACATGAACATAAGTTTTAAGAACCTACTAAAAGTTCTATAGACATACACAATTAAACATATAAAACATAAAAAAATTTAAATCATCCACTTAATCTAAGGGTGATTTTGAAAATTGCTTCGTAGGAAGCTGAGCATGTCGATTGTTTTATCTGTTAAGGGGGGGGTAAGGTTTTTAACTTTTTTTTTGCATTTTATTGACAAAATTTTTGCAAAATTGACGAAATTATGAACATTTGAGCGATACTCAGACTGATTTTCCATACCTGCTCGGGCAGCTAAGAGACGCGCTCACCTGAGGACTACCGGACGTGCTATTTGCATTGGAAGAGTTTTGCGTAGACAAGGACAAACAGATGCTGATGATGAAAGCTCTTTGCCGTACGAACATGGCATCGACGATTATGTGTAAGTATAAAATAAGTGTTGAGTTTTATTTTGAATTTTACAGTGTGCAAAACTTTAAATTGTATTCCCCACATCTCACGTTTTCAAAGTCGGTGTCCATCATAACTTCAAAACTACTGCACCGATCCTTTTGAAATTTTGAATACTATTTCTGTACAAAATTTACGAGGTAACGCTGTCGAGTTTTTTTCAAATTTGTTATTAATTTTTATTTTTTAATAACAAATTAGTCGATATTTTTCGCAAAAAATCGCGTTTTTCCCTTCAAAGTGTTCCAAAAAATTGAAAAATTGAAATTTCAAAAAACCCTTCCAGCGTTACCTGGGAAAATCTATTATCTAACGAATGAACTTTGATTTTTTGATTTCAGATGATTTAGCACCAAGTTATGATGGACACCGCAATTCTACTTTTTTCCGAGACACGTCCGAATAATTGCTGCCATTGCCGTATTTCTTAATATTTCGTCTTGAAAATTTTACACAATATTCTTCAAATATCATAATTTAATGTACTTTTGGTTTTAATAAAGAGATTTTAACTGTGTCGTTACAAAAAATTCACAAAAACATGTCTTTTTTTGTACGAATTAACCTTACCCCCCCCTTAAGCGGCATCTTATTTTAGATGCTAGATATCCAACAGCTGAAAATGCTCTTCCGGACTCAATGCTGGTGGGTACCACTGAAAGTAAACAATTGTAGGCGAATTCTAAATATAGACCTCTATGTCCCCCATATTAGTACAGATTCTGTATGCTGCTGATCAATCCCGATAATCCCGATAATCTCGTCCGATTTTTCGATTCGGGATTGATCTCGTAAAATGCCTTGAGACCTCGCGGGATAGGGATTGCATTCCCTGGTAAGGATACAGATGATGTGATCAATATTTTATGATCTACATGATGAACAAGATATGATCAAGTTTTTTTTTCTTTAAATTTTATCGAGGCTGACCACCACGATTGAACATCATTATTGACGATGAAGATGACTGCAAATTTATTGATTAATTTATTGTTAGTTTTGTATTAATGTAGCTAAACACTTCACAAAAACACCCAGGCTTGGAAGAATCACATAGAATTAACATGACCTCACCAGGAATCGAACCTGGAACCTCCGTTATAAGAAGCCAGTATCATGCCCACAGGACTACGGAGGCCGCATTTTCTTTTTCTTTTTTTCTAACTAAAAATATTAATCTAATTTAGACCTGTGAATGATCCATAAAAAATTTAATTTTGAAATCAGATTTAATCAATATATATATATATATACGTGTTTCCCTACCTGCCAAGTTTTCTCCACAACCAGCCACAACCACCCACCGGTGGTTATGATTGTGGATAACCCTTGGTGTCACATCGAAAATATGCGAGTTTGGTGGGGGTGGCTGGTCGTGGGTGGGAGTGGGTGACGAAAATGTGCTTTCCAGCACATTTTTTGGTTATGGGAAGGCCGCAAATGCTTCAGATTGTTTCAAAATAGGCACGCCGACTGTGTCGGTGAGCTAGAAGGTTCCGGAAAAACCTGCTCTAGAAAGTTATGGAAGGAGAAGGTTCTAGAAAATTCCCGAAAGTTCTATAAGGTTCTAAACTGAGTAGCGGAATGTGTCGGTGTGTCTAGAAGGTTTATGTACATTCGAATTTCTTGAAAGTTCTGGAAGGAAAATTTTCTAGAAGGTTCGCGAAAGTTCTATGACGATCCAAACAGTGTTCTAAAAATCTACGCGTGCAGGGCCGCGTGGACACAGCTAGTTTTTTAATAAAAACTCTAAAGATTTTATATACTGTTATTTATGATAATCTGAATACAGAATGAATCGGTAGGTGAGAGCCTGTATCTGCCATCTTATTACGTAATCTAGTAATAGGTAACTGATGCATACCATCTGGTCTGCTGAGATCAGCTCTGAGGGAATACTTGTTGCCGTACACAGCTTGTGTGATTCTTCGACCATTCTCATTTACCACTCGCAGCGAGACCAGAGAGGTCTCATTCCTGAAAACAAAAATAAACACTTACAAAACATGTACATATTCAAATTTCAAATTTAAAATACTATAAGAAAAAAATTTAAATTAAAAACATCCCTAATTCTATACAGACTACTTTTTTACTAACAATAAGATAAAGAATCAGGTTGTTATATATAAATAACAAGGAAAATATTTCAAAAAAATCAAGGTTCAGGCAAAAGACAAGAATCAGTTTGTTATATATAAATAACAAGACAAATATTTAAAAAAAAAAACGGGCATTCATAAATTTGTTTATAATGACTGCAATAATTTTCGTATAGGAAAAACTTGTAGAAATTTTGATATTAGAATTAAGGAACGTAAGCTAAAATCAAAATTAAAAGGAACTTAGCTGCTTTGTAATAGCAAAAATTATTCTGAATTATCTAATCATCTTTTGGAAAGAAACTATTATTTTGATATCAGTACGTGTTTAGAAAGTTTATTAACAAATAACATAGGATTACAGTTAGGCAAATTAGAAAGAGTATTAATAGCAAATTAAATATTATAAATAACCAAATCCTTTTTGCAAATAGTTATGTTTTAAATTTGTTTTCACATTAGCTCTTAATTAGTTATTTAATTCTAGTACATTTATTTTTTGTTTTTGCCTTTACTTCGAATTTATATTTATAATTTATGTTGTATTCTGATGAATGGACCATTGGTCCTGCAACGTGTTGGTAATTAAAAAAATAGTGGTTTTATACAAAAAAATTTTTTTTAACAACTTTTGCGTTTATAATCTAGGCATAGATCAACGAGAATAAAGAGGGATTTCTATGAGAAATCTTTCCAAATATCTGTGACTACACCGAGCTAACTATGTAAGTCGATATATGAATACACAATTATACCCAGAATCACGTAAATAATGATTCCAGTGAACCTTTAGGTTGTATGAATTTTGCATAGTATGAATTAAAATTCATTAATACATTTAGACGGAGCTCAAACCAATCATTTTTATAGATTTTGACTCATAAAGCACCATGTCATTTTGTATAACTCATACATTGAAAATTCATTTGTAACAATTGCATCATTGCGATCATTTTTATGTAGCACTTAAAATTAAGGAGCACTTAAGGATGTTTAAATTAGTAATGCAACGAATACTACTTTTACGAATATGAATCCGAATATTCGGTAAATATCTAATATTCGTATTTGTTGCATTACTAGTTTAAATAGAAATAACTATTCTGAATTTTCTAGTAACCTTTTGGATACAAACCATTGTTTTGATAGTAATATGAAATTTTACATAAAAATAACATAGGATTACAGTAAAATAAATTAAAAATTACAAAAAGTTTTATAGTTTTTAAAAAGTTATTCAACTCCTATAACGATAATGGATTGAAACATTGGTAAATCAATAAATAGTGGTTTTATATGGTGTTTTATTTTTATTAATTATTTATTTATTTATATATATTTATATATAAATATATATATTAGGTCCTTACATATGAAATTGACGTTTAGTATGGGAGGAACATAAAGCCGATTTTTTTTATTATAATATATTTATTTAATCAAAGTATGTACCATTGCTATCTATGCACTTTTTCCATCTCATAGGTAGTTCATCGATCCCTTTACTAAAAAAACCATTCGGACGGGAATCAATAAAATCTTTGAAGGCGGTTTGGACTGCCCCATCGGAGTTGAATTTTTTCCTTTGCAAGAAGTTATCCAAATTTCGAAAAAAATGGTAATCTGTTGGGGCAAGGTCCGGAGAGTACGGTGGATGTCTTAGACATTCCAATTGAAGCTCCTCTAATTTGGTAGCCGTCTGTTGTGCAGTGTGTGGTCTAGCGTTATCATGAAGCAGCAGTGGCCTAGAGCGATTAACCAGCCTCGGTTGTTTAGCAGCTAGCTTTTCCATCATGGTTTGCAGTTGCTGACAATAGACATCTGCCGTAATCGTCTGGCCAGATTTAAGAAAGCTGTAGTGAACGACACCAGCACTAGTCCACCAAACGCTCACAAGTAACTTTTTTGGAGTCAATTTTCGCTTGGGGCATGGTTTGGCTGGTTCGGCAGGGTTCAGCCATTGCGATGAGCGCTTCCGATTATCGGACAGGATCCACTTTTCATCACAGGTAATGATTCGATTTAAAATCCCTTCATTATTGTGCCGGTTGAGTAATGCAACGCAGCAGTCAACGCGCGTTTGTTGATTTGCTTCACTCAATTCGTGAGGTACCCACCTTTCAAGCTTTTTCACCTTACCAATTTGCTTCAAGTGGATTAAAACAGTTTTATCACTAACACCGCAGCCTGCAGCTAACTCGGATGTGGTTTGCGATGGATCCGCTTCCACAATAGCCTTCAATTCTTCATTATCAACTTTGGCCTCCGGCCGTCCACGGGGCTTGTTCTGCAGGTCGAAATTTCCAGAACGAAAACGTTGGAACCAAAAACGCACTGTGTTTTCTTTTGCGGCACCGTCGCCATACACATCATTAATCCTTCGAGCCGTTTCTGCAGCACTGGTGCCACGGTGGAACTCGTACTCGTAAATAACGCGATATTTCAATTTTTTCATTTTGTAAACTGAGTGACGCAAAGAAAAAAACAATTGAGGAAAAAACAAATGAATTATAATTTTCAAAACACAAATACATGAGTAAATAGCTGTATAAATTTGGATTTGGAATTCTTATCCAAAGAGAAGATATTTGAGATCAAATTTGCCAGTATGGCAAAACGCCAATTTCATATGTAAGGACCTAATATATATATACGCCAATCGGCATTTCACATCAATAAATACATGAGTGATTTTTTTTTATATTAGCCACAAATGAGGAATAAGTGCCTCCGAAGAAGTTGATATTGGGAGCTTGCTGGTTTACTAAGCGAGCTATTCTATTTTTTGGCCCATGGAAAACATAAGTTTTGCTTGATTTTTCGACGGCTAGTAATCTTCTTGTTCTTAGATCAACCCTTGAATAAATACGGCCAAACTGGCTGAGGATTTCTGGAGAGTCCGTTAAGTTGTTAACTAATTTGCAGAAAAAGGATAAGTTGACCACCTGTCTGCAACTAATTAAACTACTCGTCTTGTATTGATTGTACATATCATGGACTTTCATAACCTTTTCATTTTGTGTAAAACACAGTATGCATTTGGAGAATTTGTGTTGTATTTTTTTTTTTTTAAATGTTAAAGATTATACTTTAAACACTCAGAAACTATATTTGTAGGGTGCAGGTGAGGTGAAGAAAGAAAATACTACAAAACATATTAAAAAAACTTACTTGGAATTTCTGAAACCTGCTTTTCCACAGGTGATAACATAAAACTTATCGTCCGCCAACTCCAGGGTTCTGTGCACTCGTACGGCCAAAGGCACGGATCGATCTTCAGTTTTCTGGAATAAAAATGTATGCATTATTTCTTAGCCCGTAATAACATAACACTTTTCTTAAATAAATCAGTATCTCGCAAGAAAATGGGAAAAATATTTTAAATGAATGGATAACCAGATGAAACTATTTAAACTTTCTTTCTTTATTTATACATAGCCATTTATTACCACCAAATTATTGTCATTAAATTCAACAAAGGACAGAAGGGTATGGAAGAGGCCTATATCCAGCAGTGGAGAGATGAAGGCTGAAGAAGAAGAAGATTATAGTCCGGGGTCAACATGTTCCTAAGTAAAATTCTTGGAAACACTTCATTTATTTTGTTGTGAAGCACCTACCTATCATAAATCTTTCGGGGAAAATGTGGGGAGGTAGGTATTTCAATGTTCTTATGTTTATTTTTATGTTAATTTAATATAGCGCCATTTTTGCATAAGAGACGCTTCAAGGGTGCTTTACAGGTGCGACATCCCGAAAAAATGAGTTGGGTTTTCACGGCCACTCAGAATCTTCTGGTTTGTGTCTTCTGGGGTATTATGCCGTGTTATTATGAAAACCTTTCTGGTCGTAATAACACGGCATAATACCCCAGAAGACACAAACCAGAAGGTATTTCAATGTTTATTACTTAGAATTAATTATTAACCCTTTTTATAAACCGAAATATTGACTCATGGTTATCTGATAGACAACATAATAAAATAAGACTATGATTTTTCTTATACAGGGTTATTTGGAAAACATTAATAACCTCGCAGGACTGTATTCCTGCCTTAATTATGAGTCGAAAATGTTCAAGCTATTATGACCTAATATCAATAGTTAAGGAGATATGCGACATCAAAGATTACATTTTTTTTCAATATTTCTAACTTATTTCTTGTGAAACATTGGACAAGCATTACAGTTACTTATATCGAATATGAAAAATTTAGTCCCTTTAACACAAGTCAAATAAAAAAATAAAAAACTTTGAATTCCATTTGGAAAACATTCCAATTGGAATTTTTAAGGTTTTTACCATTTTATTTAACTTGTATCGAAACGAATGAATTTTTCGTTGTCAATATGAGTTACTGTAATGATAGTCCAACGTTTTACAAAAAATAAGTCAGAAATATTGAAAAAAAAATGCAAACTTTGATGTCGCGTATCTCCTTAACTATTGATATTAGGTCATAATAGCTTGAACATTTTCGACTCATAATCAAGGCGGGAATATATTCCTGCGAGGTTATTAATGTTTTCCAAATAACCCTGTATAAATAAATTGACTACAAAAGTAAGAACAATACGAGAAGTTGTTTGAAAAAATTTTATTATTGCGCTTATAAAAGGTGTTTTTTTAGCGGCCGAGAATTTAAAATTGATATAAAATACAGAAAAATGTTTTGCATATCCATGAAATTGACTTTATTTGACAGATAATTTTATGGCATTAATATGTGAATATGATTTCGCGCATGTGGCTGCCGTGGCTGGCGCATACATGGCGTAATCTGAAGGTCCGATTTTCACACTCTTCGCAGTACATCAGTAAATGTTTTATTTCAATGTAAAGTTCTCTGCCTCTAAAAAAACACCCTTTATATATTTTTTTTTTCAGAATTTCTTTATTTATTTTTTATACATATTGTATACATGCATATGCCAAACTGCACAGCAGTTTTACGGTACGGTTGTCTTCAATATTGTTTGACAAGTTATTTTTCAATATTTTTATAAGTAATAATTTTTTTATGAAGATTATAGAGTAGGTCATTATAGACTATTACATGATTTTTACGAGTGATACATGATAATTATAAAGTAATGTAAGATTAGGTACATAGCTTTAATATATATTCTTTTACCTTGTACTTTTGTGAAACCAATGAAATTTTTTTATCTTGCATCATATCGAAGAATTTTTATCTAATTTATTAAAGATTCTTAACACAATATATTCTTCTTCTTCAAACACAGCAAAATTATTTTGCGGTGACATTATAATTATAATTTATAGAAATAAACTTTGTTTACGCCACTTTTTTATTGAAAAAAATTCAACACGTTTCAAATGGCTTCTTCGAATGACGAATGGCTTCTTCAATTGGCTTTGAAACATGTTGAATTTTTTTCAATAAAAAAGTGGTGTAAACAAAGTTTATTTCTATAAATTACAATATATTCTCTTTTTCTTTCACCATACCTACACGTTGTTTGTGATTGATATTCTCATTGTTCATTAAAAATAATATAGATACTAAAATTACCTATTACAATTTAATAATATAATTTATTCGTGTACCGCGTGAGGATTTCCGAACACTATCTAGATTTCTAGGTTACCTTGACAACAATAAAACACGGACGCAATATTGAAATTAGACGCTGTTTTGAAGTCCACTTGTTGAACAAGAGATTTCGGACACGTAGAGCCCCTCTACTGGGACGAGCCTCGCCTCGATGCTCAAGGCACTGAGCCCGGTCTGAAGACAGCGACAGGTAAAAATTGGAATACCTTTTGAGTAGAACATACAGAATACTTCTTTAGTATTAAAATGGCTAAAACCTGACGTCAGCATGACGCGTCAAAAAAGGTAAACAGATGAACATTATAATATTGAGTACAATATATTATAAATTGGTGTTTTGCTTGGTAGGTATACAACGACTAATACCTGACGTCATTAACGCGTGAATAGATATAAACCGTTGTATAGAAAGGCGAAATGTGTCTGAAATTTTGGCAAGCGTTTGACAGGTCGTTTGAAATACAGATTTTGCGTCAGTGGCGCTATCAGTCGTTAAACGTAGCTACGTGCAGCCCTCATACTGTCACCTGTTTGAAATACTTTTCTCTGTGAACAAAGCGCTTTTTCCTCCGTATTTTTTTTTTAATGCCATATATAACAAAGTGCCCGGCATGATGATTTAGGTCAAGTAAAATACTAGTATATGTAGAAGGAATTCAAAAAACAAAAATATTTTTTCCAAATTCACAACCACTCACACACATTCACACTCACACAAATTCACAAACATTCATTTAATTCTCTTATATAGGTACATACCTAAATATACTTTTAACTGTGCTTTTATATATACATTTTGTTACTATCCATGCATATGATTTTTATATATATTACTCTACTTTCACTATTGCTTTTGTATTTTACAGTATATTCTGTTCTTATTATCCACATTTTATATTTATATACTCAATTAATTAATTAATTAATTTTATAGTTATATAGTATTTTGTTGTATATCTTTATTATTTTTTGTTCTAACTATATTGTTCAGCTGCTCATCTCGGCACAGGTTCTCCCTAGTGAGATGAGCGGCTCCATCTCCTGTCATGTAACAAGATGAAGATAAATAAATAAATAAAAAAAATAAAAATAAATGAATGACCCACTTGCCATCCAATGATTATAACCAGACACGCCCACCCTACGAATAATAAATATTTTCAGACGAACGGCTGTGCGGACATTCCTCAGCGCAACAATCTCGATTATGATATAACATTACACAATGACTCGACAATATAAAATTCGATACGTCCATAAGTACCTACGAGCGGAATGCGAGAATTAATTACATCGCGGTTTAGTTCTCTCGTTTATCGGCTATATCTAATAAAACGATTCTCTATTGTTTGCGAAATGTTGTTACGCTCAAGGAGGTTGCGGAAAGGCAGAACAATCCATTAGCTCGAAACAATTTCACGGAGCCTCATCGGAGGCGGTCACTTCGCCTGCAGATTGCGATCGGGCCGGTGTCGCAAAGCAGCGGCAATGGAAAATCCTCCGAGCGTCCGGGAAGCCGCTCTGCGGCTTGCGACACGACGCGGCGCGGCGGATACGCGGCGGCACAATAAATCCATCGGCCGCACCGCCGTAAATCACCCTTGATTTGACATCAAATCTCTCGATCTTTAATGGTGTACGGCGCACGATAGCACGCACTGCCAACACGGCGGTGATATGTGCAGACACATGCGCTCGATACAATAAAATGTAACCCATAAAAACCAAGTTTTTACAATACTCCCTTTCTCGTTTTCGGGTTTCGCGCCTCTACCATACGCGTTGAAATATCCATACAACTTGTATGAAAAAAACATGAAAAATTTGAAAAATCCAAAATTATACTATAATTATTAATTTTTTTTAACGAACATTTGATACATCTTCTTGATCGTCGCCATGAGTTTGCTTGCAATGTTTCAGCTCGATTGGATTACGGGAAAAGGGTTAAAAATTGATTCAAAGTTTTTCGACGGTAAGCCGGCAAGACGCCACGAGTTAATACAATGGGAGTAAAAAAGTTGTGCATAGATCTAAGTTATGTATAGGTAGGTCCATTCGCAAACGATTCAAAGTTCCCACGTTAACTATTATTCCCATATTGACTAGAACCATCCGACGGAAGATTATATAAATGACAAGTAAAGCTGCGCGTGTGTTAAATATGCCCCAAACCTATACAAACTAACCGTAATGCTTATGTCTTTCTCATCGTCCAAAGTTTTGTAAAAAAACTTCTTAAATATCCTTACAGCATATGACTCATTTTTAAAGTGTCTACGCCAGAAATCATTTTCTAAAAACCGGCTTAACGGGTTACGCCACCTTGAAATTTACAAAAAAAAATTTTTGGCTACTTAAATCGTTTATGCGTATAAAAATAATTAAAACGTTAAATTATTTAAAATTCTCAATATTGGTGAAGTTATTGTAATTAACAGCGAGCGTAAGGGCGTAAGAACATAACAGCTCAACAGGAGACTAAAGATGCCAGGAAATTGAAAAGAGCAGCTCAAAAGGAATCAGAGGACATTACAGCAACAACCTCACGTGTGGTCCAGGAATCGCACATTAAAAGTTATTAAAAATATATATTCGATTTTAATTCGCTGACGTCGTATTTTTTTCTTTTGCGTTTCTCTCGAAACTACTTTTTTCAAAACGGTGTACACGATGTCTCCCGATCTACTCAACCGATTGGTTGAAATTTACAACAGTTATTTTTTATAATATTTTTCAAAGTGTGACGTAGGATTTTTTGATTGGGTGTAACGTTCAAAAGTTATACATTTTTAAAACTCGAAATTTTACGGAAAATTTTAATTAAAATACGAATAAAAGTATTCCTTACTTCACACGATAACTATCACCCTTCTAAACAAGAAAAAAATTGATTTTAGATATTGCCTAACAGAGAAATCATGTGCACCATGATTTTTTTTTGAGGATTTTTAAAACAGGGCTCTACTTGTCGGCTCATATCTCCGCCATTTTTTTTTTCAATTTTAAACATTGTTAATTATTAATAAAAATATTATAATATATGTGTGTAAAATAAATATTATTTTATTACATTTAATGGCTGCGTTAAAAAAAGTTTTTCTTTATACCTATTTTTCTGAACGCAGAGATGGTATCAAGCTTCAATATTTTCATTTTTATAGCGTCCTATGTATAGATACTCATTTTTCTCAACTCTTTGTTTTAGTCGCATATGTAAGTACTGATCAAATTATTCAAAGCCCAAATCGCCAAAGATGATTTAATTAAAGATTGTAATTTTTGTTGAAGCAATCTAGATTAATTATTCAATAACAACCTCAAAAATTTCATTTCACAGCGTACAATGTATACTAATTTTTCTCTGTCAAATATTATAATTCAAAGTCAAAATCGAATAATTTAATTTAAATAAACACTTGGCGTAATTTTTGTTCAAGCAATCTAAAATGTAATTATTTAACAACAATTTCCGCCAAATTGTCGTTTATGAATAATTAATAGGTAAGTAATTACTCACCAGTATAGCATTGACCCAAAAGTTGAGAAAATTCACACAAATTGTGAAGTGGCCTTATCTTTACAATCGTACAAAACACCATATACATATAATCGCTTTTAATAAGCAACAGAATTGAGGGTACCTAGGTACCGTGGCAATCATTAGGCACTATAAGGGCAAAGATAAGTTGGTACCATCGAGGTTTTTGCTCAAGCACAAATATCACGAGGCATATTGATAGTCAACGACTCCATGAACTTGAAGCTCGTGTCTCGTAGGTCGTGATTCAATATAATAGTAAGCTTTGCTATCACCGAACATATCAAATAATGCGGTTGCATTTTATTTGTGAAATTAATTACGTGATAAGCATATTTATGATCACTCAAAATGTATACGGGGTGTCTCATAACCAATGGCAAAAACTCTACAGGTGGATTTCTGCCTTGATAGTGAGTCGAAAATGTTCAAGCAACCATGACGTAATATCAATAATTATGGAGATTTGCAATATCAAAGCTTGCATTTTTTTTTAAAATTATTTTTCTGACTTACTTTTACAAAAAGTTGAACTATCATTACAGTAACTTAAATCGATTATAAAAAATTCATTCGCTTTAATACAAGTCGAATAAAATAAATAAAACTTTGCAAAAATGGAAATAGATTTTTTTTATCATTTTATTTGAGTTGTATTGAAGTTAGTGAATTTTTCGTAATCGGAATAAGTAATCATAATGATAGTACTTTTTGCAAAAAAATTGTCAGAAATGTTGAAAAACATGCAAATTCTGATATTGCATGTCTCCATAATTATTAAAATTAGTCATGATTGCTTGAACATTTTCGACTATTTATCAAAGCAGGAATCCATCTGTTAAGTTTTTTCTGCGTTCTTTGTTTTTTTTTTTCTATGTTCTATGAGACACCTGTAGAGTAATATACAAATAATAATTATCTAGAAAAAGTCCGTAAAGAATAAGTAGTTACATACAAAGCAAACCAAAACATCGCCATGACATCTACTACTTTTCTTGATTTTAGATAATAGTAATGTTATATGTCAAATATATACAAGCAACCCATTAAAAATAATTTTACTATGTTCACATCACCGATATAACCTTTTTTCACAAACTTTTTTGGAACGTCAATTTTTTGTTGTTAGAAACTAAAATCTCAAAAAAAGAGTTTAAAATTATTTTTTTTAGTAGTAGCCGTAAACAAAAATCAGGTAACTTATATCACCACAGTACACGTGTGCCAAATTTTATCAAGATATGTTATGGAAATGTATAGTATTTATGCAAATTTTTCTAAAATCACAAAAGTTCAAATAATATTTTAATCTTTGAGTTTCGTATAACTATATTTGACACTCAATGTTGCTAGTATATCCCTTACCATAGATTCCGTTTGGACTACTGTCTCTGGGACATTCTGTATATAGATAGCATAATGGCAATCTATTCTATGGTACTCTCAATAATTTTGTAAAAGGGTTAATAAATCAGATCAACAAAAATGATCAGATTATTACTCAGTCTTGGATCGTCAATCGGAAGTCTTTGCAAGAAAAAGGGTTTCGTTCAATATATAGTGCATCCCTGTACATTCAATATATTAAGTGGGACCCACCACAGACCCAGGGCAGGTCTATGAGTCTATGAGCAAAAGCTCCAATATCGGCACTAACCTTTCGCCATCTATTGGGGTATTTTTAATGCTAAGGCGATCTGCTCGCTACGCCGCAGATGAAGGAGCGGCGAGGATCCACACAAACCACTTCACTATCTCAGGGGTGCGATAGGGACCGAAATAATTTTCATTAAAAAGTATATAGGTACTTATATAAAATAGAAAATAACTAAAACTAAAAATGAATAAAACGTAAGTAATGATAATCAAACAAACCGTAACCGCAGACGGGTTAATTTATGTAAAATGCAGTGAGCTCGTCGTCCTCGACGAAGATGCTGAAGAGAGGCAGCCGCGGGATCAGCCAAGTGTGACGCTTTCAAACCGCCAGATCAAATCTAGCCGGCGGCGGTGGCTTGAAGCAACCGCGCAACGTAGTAAGAGTTTCGTCTATCCAGCCAGCGAACACAATCTGAATGCTGAAGGTAAAAGTACTCACGTTGTTGGCGATGGCTCCGCAGTAGTCGGGCGCGCCCTGCGCAGCCAGCAGGTTGATGCTGAGCTGCAGAAAGTTGGTGCCGTTCCCGGAGACCATGCAGGGCGACGTCCTGGACACACAAACGAGAGATCAATATTTATTTATCGATATTTATGGTATACACCAAAATGACGGGAATTCGATTTTGTCAAGTGCAAGAGCAAAAATAAAATGTTTGTAGATTAATAATTATAAAATAAACTAGCTGTGCCCGCGCGGCTTCGCACGCGTCAATTTTTAGTACACTGTTTGGATCGTCACAGCACTTTCGCGAACCTTCTAGAACATTCTCCTTCCAGAATTTTCAAGAAATGTATCGAATGTACAGGAATCTTCTAAACACACCGACATATTCCGCCACGCAGTTTGGAACCTTATAGAACTTTCGGGAATTTTCTAGAACCTTCTCCTTCCGGGATATTCTAGAGTAGGTTTTTCCGGAACCTTCTAGACTCACCGACACAGTCGGTGCACCAATTTTGAAACAATTTGAAGCATTTGCGGCCTTCCCATAACAAAACAATGTGCTAGAAAGCACATTTTCGTCACCCACTCCCACCCACGCACAGCCACCCTCACCAAACTTGCATATTTTCGATGTGACACCAAGGTCTATCCACCACCATAACCACCGGTGGGTAGTTGTGGCTGGTTGTGGAGAAAACTTGTCGGGTAGGGAAACACGGGTTTCTTTTATATATAATACATATATGCCATATCAGACTATATACTATCATATCTATATATATAGTCGTATATAGTATATATATATCTTATCTATATTCTATAATATAGATATATATATATATAATGCCGAAGTTTTCATTGGACTGATACAAATCGGTCGAAATATTCCGACCAGGGGGATAGTTTTCTGGTATACTTCTTTCTTTCTTCTTTAGCGTCTTCACGGGCTCTGAGGTCTACGACCGCAGTCACTTCAGAGCGTCATCCATCCCTTGACAAAGTCGTTACACTGCGTTTGCCTGTCTTTTGCAAGTCCATCTTGACATTCTTCTGGTTTGAGTTTTCTGGGTTCTGTCCGTTTAGTCTGTTTGACGTTTCGGATGCCATTGCGGGTCCAACGTCAGGTCCAACAACACGGCAAAATACCCAGAAGACTCTGAACAGCCGTGGAAACCTAAGAACATGTTCATCTTTATATAATCCATGTATCTATATCTCGTTCTTGTTCCTGTTAGACAGCTTTGTGCTTGTTATGGGACTCATCTCCACTCGCGTCACGTCCCGCCTCCATGCTTTCACCTTTCTCACAAAATCTGATGCAGCACACCGTTTTCAAGATCTTTAACTTCCTCTATTCACCGGTTAAGCTATCACTATACTATAAAGCCATTATGCTCAAGACTTTTATTTTCACTTATAACCTGCTTTCTTGCGCTAAAGTGAGAGACCAGACTTTACACACATAATATACTCGTTAAGTAATCAGTAATACCAGTGTTATAAACCTAAAACCTCGACATCAGCGAATTCCGTAAAGCGAATTAACAAGCGTTTCCTGATTTTAACCCGCTATTTAATTCTAGTTGGAAATCTTCCTTAAAAAAGTTGCGTATAATATTTTAACAACAAGAGACTAACGAACATATAATGTTTTAAGGTTATAATTTAAAAATATTTATTAACTTTGTGTATAATTTGCATCAAAGATATTTCAGATTAAATTTAAAAATTGATAGATTTAGTCTGCCATTACCTCGCATGTGTTACTCAGAGATTTTTGAGATTCGCTGCGTAATATAAAGTTGATAGCTACATAAAAATGAAATAATAGATGAACTATTTACGAAAGACGACGTACCTATATAAGTCTCAAATTGTTTGTTACCTTAAATGTTTAACATAATGAAATTTGTAATTGCAGTTACCCCGGTGTCGGCGGTTGCTAAATATTTTTTAAATACAATAGAGTAACCAAATTTTTTAACAAAATAATTTATTTGATAACATTTTTTATTATAATAATAATGATTACGATTCGGCATCAATAAATGGTTTGATCGGAGAGAAAACGGAGATATAATATCAAAAGCGTGGAAACTCAGTCCATACTAGGGACAACAGGAATCGGGAATACCCGGAAGATGTATAGAACACGATACCAGAAATATGGATCACGAACAGTTTAAAGATAAGACGTGTACATTGCGGCATTGGTCATAAATCGGCAGCGAAAATGAGCTTGACAATATCCATTGCAGATATTTCAAATGCTGAGTTATCCAGCAACGGATCTTCACGATTTCCTTTCTTTCGCAATCTCATCTTTGACCGAGGCTAGATTGAAAGAAGCTTGGCGGATAAATGAATTACAACTTATTAAAAGATATTATTTTGTAATAAGAGGTAAAGGGAATATATTCAAGAGAAAAATTTGCACTGCAATCTTTACAAAAAATTCCAGAAAAAATGACAAAATTTAAAATAAATTTTCACACGAAGCAAACATTGTGGTGAGACATAATAAATATATTTAAATAAAATAACTCTTTGTTTAACACCACTTTATTGATTTTTTACCAATTAGTTTTGACTTACAGCTGAGCCTTCATCAGGGTTCAGTATTAACTACTGAACAGTTAATAATGAACCCTGATGAAGGCTCAGCTGTGAGTCGAAAAAAGTTGGTTAAAACTCAATAAAATGGTGTTAAACAAAGAGTTATTTTATTTAAAGATTTTAAAAAGCTTAGAAAGTAAGTGTTGCATAAATTTTCGATAGGTTTAAAATTGATTAGTGTTGTTTATTTGTATTAGTAATAAAATAAACAGAAAACCCCGAGGATTAAAGCAAGTTCCTTTTTTATATAAGGCCATTAAAAGTCTTAAAGTATGAAATATTCATAATCATTAATAGGAATTAAGTTATTTATCAGTATTCAAGAATTAAGACAGATAAATCGTTTGCTTCTGTGGATACTAAAATAATGTGGATTTGAACAGTATCACAGATACACTGTGCACACGAGAAGTGCACAAAAATATGCACTTTAGCTGAACTGAAATTCGTTTTCTTTGTTCAAAATATACAAGTCTTGCAAAACAAAACGGAGACTGAAGATAAGAAAAGGCATAAGAAAGCTACGTGGGTGTTGAAGCAGTGATCAAATATTACCTGTAGTCCCTGGCGTGGGCGATACCGCTGAAGGACTGGTTGAAGTTGATGCGAATGGTCATAAAGCCACCCTTGCAGGTAGCAGTCACCATTGGAGAGAAGTCCACCGCCTGCTCCAGACCCTGGAATCGGAAATGCATTCAATGTTTAAACAGTGACAAAATTAAAATTTATTTATTTTGTCAGGCTGGATAGTCACAATGCTATATAATGTTTTATTTTTAATCAAAATTTTAAATTATATACAAGTGTCACAAAATTCAACGTCATCCCTTATAGGGCTGAGACTTTAAGTCATGACTGACCAGAATTTCAAAATATGACATATTAATTACATTCTATAAAAATACTTAATATAGGAATATTAGTTTTATTTTAGAATGTGATCAACATCAAAGCTCTTCCGGATTGCATAACAATAATTAGAATCTAAGAATATAGAATTTTGTGCGAAGTTTTTGAGGGCCCGTATCTCGAAAATTAACTATTTTTAACTAAGGTCATATTTCGATTCAGTTATGAGTTGGCCCATGAGCCCTTCAAGGGATGTCTTTAATTTTGGGAATATCCGTATAACTTAGATTTGTTTTAAAACAATAAATTAGATGGAACCCGTATACTAATATAAAACCAATAAACTGTGCACAACTTGTTATAATTGAAACAATAGAGGTATTGTTAGCAAGTTCGCGACCATTAAATTCATTTTCAGTGTGCCAGAAAACTGCCTACTTTACAGCTGTTATGGAATAATGTTTCTTATTAATACTAAACGTTAAGATTATTATTAATTTTGTTCACTTAAATTTTTCCATTGTTTACCAAAATATTCCGTTTTGGTGAGGGAAAAAAAGACATAAAAAATATTTTGTGTTTTCTCACGTGCTTTAAGATTTTAGCGACTATTTAAAGGTTAGATTTGTATCAAAAACGTAATTACTTACTACTTAAATATATATTCACTCTTATAAAAGATTATTACCGATTCAGTATTGATTTAACGGTCAATCCGCCGCTCGATCAGACCACCACCGTCGTGGAGTCTGGGTGTTCGAATTTTTGGTGAAATGTGCCTATAAAATATTTGTTTAGGTACGCATATTTTGTCTATAATAATATGAATTAACATTGTAATTATTCTCAAACGTAAAAGGCAAAATTAATTAAAAAATGTATTCCAATTCAAATAAAATATTTTATATGTACCCGTCATTGTTATTTTGATAAGTTGTGGCAGTTTAGTATTCCGTACATACATCGTTGACTTTTTAATATAACAGAAACGCAAAAAATTAACGAAATAATATCAGATGGTTTTGCTTTTGGACAGCTGATAATCACAACCACAGAGTGTAAATTGTACAGATATAAACTAAACAGGCTATAGGCGAGGGGATTCGGTCATAGCGGAAGTATGTCCCCCTCTCACGTATAATTAAGACACATTTGTAATGCAGTTAAAGTATTTATTCTTGCGTAATTACATCCCCTAGTAAAGAAAACGTATTTTTCACAATATCGTTTTTTTTTATAAATTTCATTGCAAACCGAGTCTCTTCAAGTAAAAACGTATTTTTTTAATAAAGCGCGACTTATTTACTAAGACATTATACTTTTTAAGAGTATTTGGTTTGACCTTTCATAATTGTTTCAAAATTTACAAGCCCTTGGTATTTTTTTAAACAAGTCAAACGTATATGAACCAGCCGTGAAACCAGTGAGCACCAAGAAATTTGTCTTAGTTCATGTCTTTATATTTTGGTGGTCTGTGGTCACAACTCATAATCTGTTATTTTTTTGCAATTGATACCACAGTTCGACTATATCTACCAATATACTATATCCACAGATCGACTACATCTACCTATCGACTATATCCAAAGATCGACTATATCCACAGATCGACTATATCCACAGAGCGACTATATCCACAGATCGACTATATCCACAGATCGGCTATATCCACAGATCGGCTATAGCCATCCCCGACGGAAAGTAATTGGGGACAGAGCCATAATAGTGATAAATTTTCCAAAACATTGTATCTGATGTGAAAACAAAAAAAAAATTGGTATGTATTTTCGTTTAGCATAATGATAAATATATTGTGAAAGAGATACAATATAAAGCTCTTAAAAACATCAGTAACCCTTCAGAGCAAATCAAAAAAATTAAAATTTTCCTAAAATCAAACTTAAATTCATAAATCATTTAAACCTATAGCTTTTTTCAAAATAGCTCCAATACTTTTATTATCAACTTATCTTTTTTACCGTATTAATAAATAACTTGTATATACTACCTATATATATTATAATAAGAACTGTGGCTCCCTCATCAGACTCAAGAGCTTCTCTTCACTGATGAGGTCCTACATGACTATAAAGTATTTAAAAAAAATGTTAATCTAATGTAAATATATAAGAAATGTATTTGTACTATATATTAAATAAATTAAATAAAATAATAAAAAAAAATCACCTAGAGGAGTTCCAATATCCCAATTATAATAATCTACTATATACTTATCTACTACAGTGTACATCTATAGAAAATATTTCAGGTTTGATAATATTTGAGACTGACAGACATGGATACGATAACCTACGAAATTCTTTGAGAATCGTCGAACAAATTAATAAGGCTTGTTTTTTTTGTAAAAAGAAGAACCAGATTTGAGTATTCTCGGAATGTCTTGCCTTTGGCTAGAACCAAAATTCGAAGAATACTTCTCGAACTTTCCTTAAATAACAAGTTATTATTAATTATTGAAAAAATGATTCGTCACCAAAAATACTTTGTTGCATACTTTTCACTTTTTATTTTCTGCATTTATTTTCCACATTTTATAAATAACTAACCAACCATAACACCAATTCCGCAGGGATAAGCAGAGAGGATAGAACGTCAAACTCTTCCATCTTAGCACACCACTTTTGCTTCAGCTGCATTCATACATCTTCTCAAACGTGCTCTACGTTGTTGAGGCTTTTAACAGGGCCATCCTCCAATAGTTGTAGTATCTGATCGTACCCTGTTTTGACTATTATTATTATTATATATTAGACCATGAATAAATAATAATATGCTAATGGCAATTTAGGTCCCATGTCACTCACTTAAGTGCCTTGGATGGTTTGTTTCAGGCTGAGTGGTATTCCATGTTGGCATTTGATCGTGTCACAATTGAGATTATGGTAAACCGGATTTGGAGAAATGTCAGTCCGGTGATAAGATATTTATGGAGACAAGTCGCTCACACGAAAAAAACAACTGTTGTCGGATACCGTCCGCTGGGTACCAGATGAAGTAATTAAAAAAGTTTGCAAAAAACGACACGCAGTCTTAAAATTATAAAAATGACTTAATGATTTTTCTATAATAATTTTTACGAATTCGTCAACCATATTTTAGCTGCAGGCCACACGCAAAAAAAACTGAATTGAAATTTTATATAAAAATACTTATTTGGTAATTCATGTTATTGGTATTGCTATCGGTATTTATGTTAATGGAACCCAGATTGAAAGTCATTTATTATGACTCCTAGAACAACTATTTGATAAAATACCAAAGAATGTCGTTCGTAGAATCAAGCTGAGACCTCTGAATGCTATTTTCCAAAGTAATCGATGCATATCTTTCAACAAAAGACAAGTTCAAAATCTTGAAATAATTCAAAAAGGTGTAGAAAGACGTATGTTGGGTACAAAACTAATAATATGTTGTGTACCACAGGAATAGAAACGTGTGGATGAGAGAGAAGACAAGAGAAATTGATATAATTTAATATGCCAAGAATAGGAAATGACACAAGGCAGGCTACATCGTTCAGAGGACGGATAGTTGCTGGACGAATGCAGTCATCCAGTCGAACTAGAGGAGAATCAAAAGGCCGACAGTCCGCCTAAAACCCGGCTGGACTGACGAAGTCGTCAAATTCTGCGATAAAAGTGAACATTCGGAGGGACCTTCATTCAGCGGTTTATGGAGAATGGTTGATAATGATGAAATTATATAGGCGAAATTAAAAAATCTCTGTATACAAATATATTAATCTACAATAGTATAATTAATTCCCCATTATAATACCACTCTGTGAAATTCCTCCCCACACCCTTATCACGAATGAGGCTTCACCCGACTTTGAAATGATTCCATTACATATTTGATGTTATTGCGCGTCCGTCCTGGCGAAGACACAGCGGTATCGAAAACTATTAAAGTTAAAAATAATCATGCGTATTAAAATTTGACATATTCATTTTGTTATTTTGCAAACAAATCCTGTGATGGGAGCTATCAACACTTTAGGTGTCAAAAAGGCGCGCATTGTTTAAAGAAGCATATTGCGTGGGGTTTCAGAGGTACGGTCTGGTCTTATAAGGACATTTGCTTGTTAAGTGTTACATTGTAATTATAAGCCAATGGCCATATGGTGCTGCGAGCACGACCACTTTGGTGCGACTTCGTCCCGGATAATCCAGCGACCATTACCGAGTGGATGCGGCTGCCACGTAAAAAGGTACTTGCAGATGTGCAGAATGAACATATTTGCGAGTCGGCGTGCCCTTTGGCTCGGATACTGGACTGGAGATTGGGCCGCTCGCAGCAATCGGTCGCGACACTGCATATTCATGAGATTGTGTCATTCCTTCTGGCCGGAGCCCACGCCAGTATGTTACGTCGCAACCGGTTTCGCCCTAACCTCGACCATTCTTGAGCAGCCAGCCGGCGGTCTCCCGTTCCGCGTGCACCGATGCGAATCGAGAAACGCCACAATCATTTTGAATGAAGTTAACAGAACGTAAATGGGAAAACTCGGTGTACATGTCTGAAGGGCTAGCTACTGCGCGACGACAGGCAGCAGTGGCCATAACTCAAAAGAAGGCAAAGATACGTGATGATGACGCACGTAAGTGTACTTATTTACGCCATTTCCCCGCGAGAAGACAAACTCCACACTCTTCACAACTCTGACCTCACTGTGTACATAAACACGCTTTCGACACTGCATTACATAGTCAACGAGACTACCTGCTTTCGACATGGTATTGCGAGCGAATACTTAATCGCAACATTGACACTTACTAATTTTAGTAATAGGAAGTTTCGTTCACTTGATTGAACTGTCGTCCATCTTTGAGTCTTTTTGACGGGCTGACCGAATTATGTGAGACGGGAGGGATTTAAATAAGTCATTATGCGCCGAAAAAAAGAACAATTCGTCGATGAACGACTCATCTCTATCTAACACTGACACGTCGCATCAGCAATATGTGCACTGACAACACTAATGAGATCCGAAACGCCGACCTGAGGTATACAAAGCGAAAGAGCCCAAAAAATTCTCTCCTCATCTGTATTCGTACATCTTTCTCGGACGCGCTTGTCGATTTTTGCGACTTCTAATAAGACTCTCTCATTTTTATATTTTGTTCACATGGTCGGGTCTTCGACCATCTATCCAAACTTTATAACCATATTTTTTTACGTGAACCAATTCCGTTCGCTATTTTTTTAATTTTGGCTTATTTGGTATTAATATTTCTCCTTCTCGGAAGTATACGACCGCAATAGGGCGCCGCCTATCCCTTGACCTAACCTTTGTAGTATAATCTGCCAGGCATGAGTCTGCCTCTTGCTAGTTTGTGTTTACTTTAGCCAATTATCTCTGTCATGGTCTTACCCTCGGCTTCGAACTTGTGTATGGCGACTTTGTGCGTTTGCTCTCGCTACATGACCCACCTACTGCAGCTTCCTTCCTCCATTCTCCGTATCAAAGTATCTTCACTCAAATTCTTCCATACCATGTGGTCAGAAAGAATAATACGCATTTTGCCAAATCAGTGGACCGCGTGGTATACCTCTTTCCATTGAAGAAAGAGAATCAAAATAGTATGTGTAAGCCGTGAGTTCGAGGCACTTTGGTTTCGATGTGTTGGTGTTTATGCCCAAAAATGTAAAAAACAATGAAACAACGTGCGTTGTACGCACGGCTTACATATACTAATTCGATTGTCTTTCTAAAATAGAAAGAGGTCTACATCATGGGTAGAGCAACGTTCTAGGCGGTTGGAAAAAATAAACAAAAATAAATAAAAAACATAAAAAGTATTCGAATAACCAACTCAATGGTCACAGAAATTTAATGTTCACAAGAAACGGTGATGTTGCCTCGCACGGTGCAAATTTCGAATGATCCGTAGCGACGTGAAATGTGTCATGTATGTCGATTTCATTGAACGCACCGAGAAGAAAATTGAAAGGACCGCATTCTCACGTCGAAACAGCTTCCCGCGGAGTGGAATACCAATCGCGCTAACCGTTACGGAGAGGATAATTCCAAATGATTTCTCCAATTGAAACATTCCTAATTGGACAAGTATTCGGTTCGATAAGACAAAATTTATTATTTTCGCTGTACCTCCCACAGAGTAAAACACGTTCTAACGTAAAAAACAAACTGAAATCAAGATTTAGTTACACAAAAAGTTATAAATTAAGTTTTATCAACAGTGCGATTTTTTAACTTAATGTACTTTTTATCCTCAAATAAATAAAATTTAATAAGTCACTGAAATCAAATTCAAAATTTTTCAATAAATGCAAAATGACTTTGTGATGACCTTATTAATATAATTAAAAATAATATTTTGAATATTTGTCGAAAATCCCTTCACCAGGGTAAAACGTATACTAAACATTAAAAATCAAGATATAGACATTAACAAAATACAAAATAAATATATGAGAGATGAATAACTAATTAAGTGCTAACCTGAAAATAAATTTAAAAGGTAACTATTTGCACTGGTTATTTATGATATTTAGTATACTATTAACACTTTTATTTATTTCAAAAATTTCTAATTTAACCAATTGTAACCCTTTATTATTTGTATGTAAAATTTTTAAAAACCCTTATCAAAAATATGGTCACATAAATTTCAACATAGAAAGAAGGTGGCCTTTCTTCGGAACAATAAATTCTACGATGCATGGAGTACGCTGAGGAGAAGAGAAAAGGAAATTGGCAGAAGACCATCGACAAGTGAACCTGATAGAATTTATCATTTGAAACTATTTTTCATCACACTATTCAATAAAGCGTCATAAATTTGTTTTAAAACAATCCTCACAGTCAAATTATTTTACAATGGTTCACAACATGCAGGAAAATAATACTAACTTAGAAAACTGTCTTCACTAGGAATGTACAAGAATGGAAGGCAAGAGATATATTTGAAATATGATGAATGTACCAAGTCCGAGAGATGACCATAGCCTCGCTACTTGTAGCTCTAAACCAGGCCCAGGATCTCAGAGTGCCGGAAAGCACTATAAGAACAGACGCTGTAGAAGAAACGACAACGCTGCTGAGATATGAACCCGTTGACTAAGATGATTTCATTTTAATCACAAAGTATGTAAACAATTTTCAAATAATAATAGGGACCATATGGACGTTTACCGAAGAATTGATAAGGCGACTTGAGGCATAGAATACTCAAAATAAGCTGGACGGACAGAGTTATAAATGAAGGTGTTATGGTTCGGATGACTAAAGAAAAATAAAGAATTAAAACAATAAAAATCCGAAAAAATCAATATTTCAGACATGTGATGAGATATGCAGAGAGGTACGAGATTTTGCATCTCCTAATGCAGGGAAAGATTGCCGGAAGTCGAGGCCCTACAAGAAGAATAACATCATGGCTGAAAACCTAAGAAAGTGGTTTGGCCAGTCTACTGTAGAGCTGTAAATTCCGGGCCACAGTAAATATAGTTCTCATAGCCAACATTCCTTGAATGGATAGGGCACAAAAGAAGGAGAAGATGGGCATGTCGCAAGTATATTAATATTTATTTTATCACTTACAGGTTATCTGATTGTAGTATGTTCACCGAACTACCAGTGTACCACCTTGAAGGATTGTAGTAAAAAGATAAAAAGGATAAAAAAAATACACCAAATACAAATTTTTGACTAATCTTCGATGGCGACACCGATAAAATATATGTAAATTTATAAAATATTCGACGTACAAGAGTTTTTAAGAATAAAATCATTTAAAATGAACGTAAGAATCACGTGACTATTCCCTGGGCGGTCATGGTGCACGAATGAAAAAATTCAATATATCTATTAAATAAATATGGTGACGCATACATTATGCAACTGTTGGATGGGCTTACCGTTTGTAGATTCAATTTTTCACATCGTTTACGTGACTTCGTTCAGAGTTCAGATACAAAATATGCAATACGGATATATTAATTTCAAGAATATCTGAATATAGAATCAGCTTGGAAAAAACTATTTGTTTATTTTATAGTTATTTTAAATGTGTAGGTTTATGTCTTTGAGAACATTACTATGGGATACCGCCATCCAACATAATATAATTAATCATTTGTTTTCATTCCTACTACGAAATATCCCTGACAAATAAATGACATAATCTTTTGATTTAAACAAAAGAAAAAACGCATATATTTTTTTTAATATGCCAAATATTCTTTCAGGGGTTTCAGAGAGTTTTCCGGAGCGGTTAAAGCATCATTCGTGCTTTCGCACTATCGTCTTTTGTATATGAAGATAAATGTAGAGTTTCTTCGACGAGTGAAAGAAATTAGAATATAAAACATAGTTTACAGTCGATGCAGACAGTAGCCGTAAATTCCAATAAACGAGATATTACGGTACGTTTTCTACAAATTGTATGCACTTACGTAAATTCAATACACCACACATAAACTATAAAATATTAAATGACATTCAATTAGTACATGTGGAATTCACTGATTCATTTATAACTTCCATTTATTATTTATCAAATTAATAAGCTACTGTGATTTAAGCGCTAGAGTAAATTTATTAAAATCAACCGGTTTTCGAAATACTATTTCCTTCAGGGTGATAAAATATGAAGCAGGCACTTTCCATAACATATTGATTCGAGAAATGTTGTTACATGTAAAATTAATTATTTAATAAAGTCTTGTGAAGGTAATTTTACAACCTTTCTCTAGAAATCTTAGATAAAATACGTATGTAGATAAAATAAATCAAGAATCGAATGTTTATAATGTGTGCTGTCGAGATTATCAATATCCTTTTTACTCGTGGCGTCTGCTTGCTTGCTTGTCGGCTTGCCGTCAAAAAAAACTTTGCATCGATTTTTGACCCATTTCCCGTGATCCAATCGAGCTGAAACTAAGTAGACTCGTGGCGACGATCAGAAGATCTATCAAATTTTCGTTAAATAAATAAATAATTATAGTATAATTTCGGATTTTTAGAAATTTTATTGTTTTTTTCAAATTGGAATCATTAGAAAAGTTTGATTAGCAACGGCGGCCCGATAACGTCGCGGAATATTTTCTAAATTTGAATTACTCCGTCGGTATACATAATAGGTACTCCACTACGAATTTCGAAAATCTAAATTGACTAACAAATGTTTTTAGAATTTAATTTTCAAAGCATGAAGTTTCTTATCAAAGCTCAAAACATCTGACATTTTAGAAATATATTAAATTACTGTAAGTTTAGTGTTATGTTATATGTTTTAATTCGTCTTTAATTGTTGTTATATTTTACAAAGAAAGGGAGTATAATAAAAACTTGTTTTTTATGGGTTAGTTTTTTTAAATCATAATAATAGAAAGTTTAGCAACACAATTTTCTAGTAACTTGGAAAAATAGGGGAAAAAATTATAACATTTTTCAATGTGTTCAAATATTTGTGAATAAATCGAGATGTGTTCCGGGCAAACTGGTCAACTGAACCATTGCGTTTTCTTTTTTCTTTAGAAATTTAAATAATTTTTAGAAGATTAATTTAAGTAATCTAAGTGGATAAGATTTTTTTTGTCATATGTGCAGATATAATATATATATATATAGTATATCTTAGATATATATATATATATATATTATATCTATATCTCTATATCTATATATCTTATTACTATATATATATATATAATATATATATATTATATCAAACTCCAATTTTATTTTGAGAATGTTGGTATGCTGGGATTGTAAAATTGCGGTTCACCCATTGATGAGAATGTAATTGATTTGATGGCAGCATTTTCGTTTTTAGATTAATTTTTTAAAATCTGTTCAGTCATTAAAAGCTCTGTGTCTATCAGTAACATAAGGGTATTTTTTTCTTTGTTTATAAGTTCTTTTTCAGTCTGATTGCAATGAATAATAAATAAGATGTTACATACAAATCAAAAATTTCGACACAGATTGAATATTTTTAATTGATGCGCGCTATTCGCACATGCACGGATAACAGAAACGGCAGAAGTCGTTATGACACTCAGGCCAAATAACGTATTTAGGAATAAATAAATGTCAAATTGGTCAATTTTTATCATTTTCAACGAGGAAAGCAAACACTTAATAGCAGAACTATTGCATAATATTCCAATAATCGTGGCTCTCAGAGTGAAAACGAATCGGAGTGGTTTTAGGGTAAACAGTATTTTCGTATTAAAATTACGAATTAAGACGTAATATAAAATTTATATCAGATTAAAAATTCGGAGAAAATTATGGGAACACAGCGGTGAAAGTGAAGTCAATACAAATATGTGATGACAACAAGTCCCATGATCAAGTTTAGTGTCTATTGTGAACTTCACGTTATGAATCTAATCTTATCTGGTCATCAACATTTTGGCATTAATTGTCTGCTTTATCACATTTTTACGCATACAGATACAGACAAAGCCATTGATTAAAAACGCACCCGCCACCAGTCCTAACTAATTGAATACGTGACGGGTATAAAAGCATAGGCAGCAATATCCCACTGCACAAGTGTTTCTGAGATAAATACAAAAAACCTGTCACTACTCAAGCATCTTTTTCTGGAATCTATGAAACCTACACCTTGTTGGAAATAAGTTTTTAAAAACAATTTGCAATCCCAGTTTTCCTTTTATATATACATACGTGTAAACATAAATATTTAACTTTTATGTATGGATGTTGCTGCGTGATGTTTCAGTTTACAAACGACATTCTTAGTATGAAGCGGCCATTTTTTCACACGACACATCTTTGGGGGTTGATTGGTTGAAATGGATAGTTCTGCCTTTGTTTTTAATAGACGATTATCCTTTCTTAAACCATGTTTCCATGGTTTTGCAAAGGATGGAGTTATATCTTCTATAAATTTCACAATCAATTACATTCTAAATTAATTTTCCTGGATGAATAATGTAGGTATTCAAAACATTTTTATTTTTTCGATATTGCTGCTTTTTCTTTTGTGTACACCCCTCATACACCTAATTTAATTTATAAAATAATTCCAATTATAATAATTTCGTTGTCTTAGGAACCGGCACGTAAAAGTACCGTCATTTTAGACGGGCTACAGCTAGTAATTTCAATAAAAATAAAAAGTAAGGTAATATTTTATGTAAAAGAAATACGAAGCCATACAATAAGATTATGGGTGTGTGCGGGGTCCTTTCGGTGATGACGTCACAACTGGCAACCATCGTCCTTCCTTCAAAGGACTGGTCCGGTTCTTTGAAGCGAGGCAGCGCGGGCGGCGCGGTTCTACCGACAATGCTATTTCCCAATGCGTGGCCGAAAGGAACCTTCCGTAACAAACAATGAACAAGCACAAGGTGCGAGTGTTTAGAGGTTATGAAATAATTTCTTGCATAATTTCGCGCATCAATCATGGCTGTCCCCACTCCTCAAAATGCCGCACTAAATCATGATTAATATATTTTTAAACGTCTATCGTTAATAACTATTATTGATATACAGGGTTATTTGTAAAACATTAATAACCTCGCAGGACTACATTCCTGCCTTGATTATAAGTCGAAAATGTTCAAGCTATTATGAGTTTTATAATAATTTTATCAACAGTTAAGGAGATATGCGACATCAAAGTTTGCATTTTTTTTCAATATTTCTGACTTATTTTTTGTAAAACGTTGGACTATCATTATAGTAACTTATATCGAATATGAAAAATTCATTCCCTATAATACAAATCAAATAAAAAAATAAAAACCATCGAATTCCAATTGGAAAACATTCCAATTGGAATTTTTTCAGGGTTTTTATCATTTTATTTAACTTGTATAGAAACGAATGAATTTTTTGTGATTGATTTGAGTTACTGTAATGATAGTCCAACGTTTTACAAAATATAATTCAGAAATATTGAAAAAAAAATGCAAACTTTGATGTCGCATATCACCATAACTATTGATATTAGGTCATAACAGCTTGAACATTTTCGACTCATAATCAATGCAGGAATATAGTCCTGCGAGGTTATTAATGCTTTATAAATAACCCTGTATACAGCGGTTACTTTGTGGTGCAACATTATTATTTTATATTATTGATGGATTTGGTGTTAACATTTTACAAATTATTCATGATGACCATTAAATTGTTAAAGAAATATGCGTATATAACTATGTTAGACCTCTTTCCATTTAATTTAATTTCCACATTGTTTCGTTGTGTTGGTGTTTATGGGTGTAAACACCAACACAACGAAACAATGTGCTTTGTACGAACGGCTTAAGCATACTAATTCAATTGTCCTTCTTAAATGCAAAGAGGTATACCTATGTGAGTTTTATAATAATTTTATGAATATAATTAAACTAGTTAACTTTGTTTATCACCACTAAAATTTATTTGGTAAAACCAACCGGTTTCGGAAACGACGTTTTTAGTGGTGATAAACAAAGTTAATTAGTTTAATTATATTTGAGTGGTGATAAACAAAGTTAATTAGTTTAATTATATTTATAATGAATAACCACAAAGTTATAGCAAAATACAACAGCTTTATGTTTTACGAGTTACAGAATCTCTCATCAGGTGAAGTATTAAACTTTTAAATATCTAACTTTTATTTCTTTATTTTTTAAATAATTTATTTCAAATACTTTTAGATTGATTAGGTGGAAATACAAATAAAAAAACTGGTACTGACAAAATGAGCTTGAGTTACATAGAGATGGTTGTAACGGGAATATTGAGAGAAGAGGAAAAGAGTTATTGAAAGTAATATTACAAAGAAAATTAATACCCAATTCATTTTAATTTCTTAACTTTTAAAATTATTCATTTTATTATCTTTACGCACGATGGGATGGTGAAGTTTAATGACACATTAATTGTTATTATTATCATATAATATTCCTGTAACAACAACTTTTACACCATTTGTAGGTCATTTTGGCAGTACCTAATCTATTAACTATTTGTATTTCTACTTAATCATTGGAAAAAATTATATATTTTAAAATGGGTAGTTACTTTAATACTTCACCTGTCGATGAGAGATTCTGTTACTCGCAAAACATAAAATTATTATTAAACTCACATAGGTAACGTAGTTTATGTTTTTCACCCAATTTAACGAACATAATTTCCATAATGTTAACGCCAAATGCACCAATAATATTATTCCGTTGAAACATCATTGCGAGATGAAAATAGCATTTTATATGGTTACGTAATAAAATATAGTTACGTAACTGATGGTGCAATCGTCGGCTGCGGCTCTTCATCACAACCAGCATTGACAGTGGCGACCGGAGAAAGTCCCAGAATCCTGCGCGCCCGACTCTGCATTTCGGTGTTGCAACAACAGAGGTCATCATAAAGCCATGTATTCACTAGGGGACAAATTGTCCCTCAACAGCACGCGCGGCATAGAGTCTACGTGACGTTGCAACGTCGTGCAGTGTTCCGCGACCTCGCGCACAACACAGCGCGGCATTTCTACGTGCCGTGGCAACGTTGCCATGCGCACGGTACCCGAGCGTACTCACTGCAACATTCCGCGGAGCGTCAGTACCACGTGGTATGTTTACAAGTGAATACGCATGCGCTGTATCTGTCAAGATGACAATGCGGGGAAACGAAATCGTTCTCTAACTCATCGAGCTGTATCGATCGAAGATCGCATAGAATGTCCGTCCTTCTTTCTCTTTGCAGTAAATAATTTCGCATTCTCCTCTTTTTTCTCCTCTTACTTTTCGATAAACTCATTAACATAAACAGATACGCAGCTATCATCATAACCTCATAGGGCGATATATTTCCGCGACGTCTGGAAAACAATAATTATTTGCAAAAAGGACCTTGTTTTTAATAATATTCAATTTACTACAGTAAAACCTCGTTTATTTGAAATTGCGACCCAAAAAAACATTTCGAATTGCGCGTACCCCGTTTTCGCCAAATGAGATACCGCAGCTGTCAACATAAGCTCATCGGGTGACATTTCCGCGACAAGATATGCGAGTCCCGGTGTGTACACGTCAAATGGCCGCGTCATTGTCCCCGAAACATGAGCGTAGATGTTGATGAGACATGCCGAGCGGAATGTTTCGCGATTTGTCCCCTAATGAATACATGGCTTTATTTTTATTTGAATGCTCCCGTGCTCTATCACTAGACGCGAATCTAACCAGAACCTAAGCTCGTTTTGCTAGACAACCTAACTAACCTCATGATGCGATGCAACCTAACTTGACTTAACCTATCTAGACGGAAGTAACGATCTTAGAACCCACGCATTCTATACTTGTGCGGTAATTTTATGTCGTACATAACTAAGTATAAACGTATGAACCTACCAGTACGACCCTCCATAAAATAAGTTCTCGCGTATTAACAACGAAGGCAAGATACAGAATACAGGAAAACTACTAATTGTAGTACGAAATGGAAGACAATGTTTTATGGTACGTATTACATATTATAGTACAACTTATTGTATGTGGAGTACATACATAATAATTACGAAAAAATTAGAAAATAAAGAAAATTATTATGTATATTTTTGAATAGATACAACAATATATTCTGAGAAAATTATATTGCAGATCCGTAGAAGTGTCGTAGGTAATAAAAGTCAACTTTACATATGAAAAAAAGTAAAATATTTACAGTTTGATGACGGAACTGTCATGTTTATTATGTGGTAGGACTTTAATTTTGTTTTGACGTAATCTAGTGAATTGATACGCTTAAAACGTAATCGACATGTGTTACACATAAGAAATGAAAATTTAACTATTTTTTACGGAGAATAATGAATAAGTAGTTCCATTATAAAAGACACCAAGGGATGGTGATGGCATTTTAAGCGGTTGCATAATTATTATTAATATATTATATTATATTAATTATTTGAGATTCTGATTGTGTCGATGATGGTACAGTTGCCGGCAAACTTCTTGAAATTTTTGGCGTAGTGGAGGAATGCGCAGAAGACAATATTTGGGTCTCGTTGGTGGAATGGTACATGAGCAAACTTCCCCCTATTACGCCGTAATATTTCAAGATGTTTGCCGGCTACTGTAACTGATTTTTCGCAATTCGACGGGCAATCATCGATACTAGACAACAGTTAAATCTCAGTTATCATTCGAGAATTATTCGAGTTTTATAGGAAATATAGCTCTATCCATTCCAAAATCATGTTTCAAAAAGATTATCAAAAGCAAAGACAGCAAAATCCACTTCAACAAATCAACCCCCAAGGATTTGACATGTGGCAAAATGGTCGCTTAATACTATAGTGACAGTTGATGTCGATTTTAGGCTGAGAAATCCTAGAAAAGACTGCAATATCCATCCAATTATGTAAATATCAAAAGCAACAATTTCCACTATTTGGTAGCAAACACAGTAATATCCATATTAAAAAATTAAATATTTATTTATGTATAAGGAAAACTCAAGTAGCAATTGTTTTTAAAAACTTAATTCCAATAAGATGTAGGTGTCATAGATTCCAGAGAAATTTCCATGAGGGCAGGTTTGACAGAATTTTTGTATTCATCTCACTTCAATGGTATATTGCTGGTTTTGCTTTTATACCCCTCAGATAATATTTAAATAAAACGTAAATCGGAAAATTGTTCTTTATGAAAAGGAATTTGCGATATAGTGTAACCTAGAAAACAAAAGGGTTAGAAGCTAGCGAAGTTCATCGTTAACGGTATTCTTTACTTGACAGCGCGTGTGATTGCGCGTGCGTAGAGACTACCTTACGTTCGAGTGTCTGTGATATGTCTGTGTATAACAGATAGCTTGACAAAAGCGATCGTAGAAAGCGATTTGTTTTATGCGCCATAAATAATGTTTTCTTATTGACTTAGCACATTTCGCTGGCGTTGTTGAGAATGCGAATAAATAACTGGCCATGATGGGGCCAATGATGGGCCAACGTTGGCAGAACGTCTAAATACCGCTCTAGCGCCAATAAAGCAAACGCAATAGCACAGACTTTCTATTTAACACGTGCTCGATCGTTCAGTGCAATCAATCATGTGATTGCGAAAGAAACAAAGCCATTGTTCTGTTCTTTCACGTACATGCTGGAAATGTTTCTGGAATACAACTGGAAGAAAACGAAATCTATGATCAATTAACGTGTGTTATAGATATCTCACAGAGACGAAACTGTATTTCTTATGGGAAAGTAGGTATAGAAGTCATTTGGGTGTACATAGGACTTATGACCTATCTTATGGTTGGCTTAAGTGATCAATTTACACAATGTAACATTCGCCATTTCCACCCATGATAGAATATACCATGCTTATTCATTTTTTGGAAGTTGTATATATGTTCAAATTGCGTGGAAAGCTTTCACATATGAGTTGTAACCGCCTTTCCATGCGGCCTGTACAAAGCCATTTTCATTCGCCTAAATCCCCATAGATGTCGCTAATGAGATGAGAGATGATGAGATCAAGAGATGAGATGAGATGTCGGATGAATTTCATTACACAATAAAGTATATGGCTCTCAAAATTCCGTAAAATCAATTGTAGATTTTGTCATAAGTCCTATGTATACACAAATGACTTCTATATCTACTTTCCCATAAGAAATACAGTTTCGTCTATGTGAGATATCTATAATATACGTTAATTGATTAATAATGTCTCTGTGACATAAATCCAGCACTGTTCTGAAAGATTTGAACAAACTCAAAATATTCTGAAATCTATGATATTCATACATTTCGATTCTTCATATCTATACATCTAGGCGTACAAAAAACGTAGGCTCTTTTTAAAATTTTCAATGTCGTTTAGAGCCTACGACGTGTTTCATTCACTTTCGTTGTCTGTTTCCTAACAACTGTTCAAACTAGGTTAAATTAACAATTTGGGTTGATTATCAATTAACTGTTTTGTAATAAGGCACATAAGTAGCTTCTATCTACGCGTCGGGCATAGTATTCAATTTATTTGGCAATCTGGCATTATTATGTTTGTTTTAGTATTATATATTTATTTGCTTTAATATCTTAAATAACTTGTATTTGTTCTTTCTGGATTTCCACGGTTCCATTCGCAGGTATTCGCAGTAAACCAGAGAATAAAATATGTTTGTTACAAATATTAAAAATTAGACATGGATTATTTTTCAAATAATTAATAACAGGATGGAACTAGACAAGGATTTTCATTCATACAATACAAGAAGTGGCGACAGTATAAGAAAATCGCATTGATAATACTAGCCGCGAATTTTTCAGAAGAAAAAGAAAAATCCTTCTTCGACAGCCTACAGAAAACAATACAAAATACAGTAGTAAATAAAGGAGTGCATAAAGTTTACTATGAAAAACTTTTAAACTACTAATGATTAAGGACAATATGTTTTTAATGTAAATCATGTATTACATAATATAACATGATATACGGAGCTAAATAAACAGTGAAATAAAAAATAAAAAATTATGCCTCACTGGTCAAACTACATGTTTTTTAAATTTTAAATTATAGTGTAAAATCATCTGTACAACTTCTAAAAAATATTTAAAAGTTTAGCCGTAGCAAAATTGGCGTGCCAAGATAGAAGAATGTGGCGTTCTATCCTCTATGCCTGTCCCTGCGAGGAAACGATGTAGGTAATGGTAAGTTAGCTCTAAATGTTAGATGTTGTCTGCATTTTGTCTTAATACCAATCGACGGTGTCATGTATGTAATATAACATACTTCATGACCACTAATAAATATTTCCTAATTCAGGATCATCCTGAGGACCCAGGATTACAAATGTAGCTCGGGATTACTGTCATGATCTTTAAATCCAGTTATTAGGAAGTTATTTCATAGCTGGCTACAAACGACATTTAAACATTGTCTCAAAAGGAAGAATGTTGGATGAAACTATATTTTGACTAAAATGAGTACATGCAAGTGTGAAATGACAAACCATGCTGAATTTAATTTCAATTAATAAGGAGTGATTTCACTGTTGGCTATTAAATGACGTCTACACTCTGCGTCTCAAAATGGAAGTACATATGTTGGTCCAGGAAAAGGCACCATTATGATGACCACATTAAGACCACAAATTTACGATTTATTTATTTTGATAATGAAACGTGAAGAGTACATAAAAGCTAGCAACGTATCGAATCTCGCCCCTCGTCAATCCCGTTCAATCGAGAGGGCAAACAGGAAAAAAAGATATTAGTTTGGACCCAAGAATAGGAACTGAAAAATACAAATATGGCATCACTAGAGCGGGGGTAATCAAGTGTGACCTGTCATTGTGATAATATAAATGCATTTAAAAACATGACCGAATCAATGCATTGTATACTGCAGTATATGACAATATGTGCAGTAATATTATTGCACAGTCATAAAAATTGACTGAGTTGATACAGTATAGAATCAAACATAATAATTTCGCTGTCTATCCGTCTGACCGTCCATCTAATCACGGCTAAAAAACGAAACTAAACGGCCAGAGATGGGGCTTGAACCCCGGGCCAGCAAACCCGAAAGCGGCTACGATAGCGATGTTGCTATCGCCGAGCCTGCATTACCCGGCAGGGGAAGTTATAAAAAAAATCAAATATTTTTAAAAAAGTAGTAGTTACTACTATTTCATGTTCATTTCATTTCAATCATCATAACGTTCTCATTGACATATTTCATGACAGCTTTCATGAATACGAGATAACTATTACCAAACTTGCGAAATCAGCTGTTTGGTCTCTTTGTTCGATCTCACTCTGTTCAAGCTTTGTTCAATCTCACTCTCTTTCGAGTTGTATAAAATCACCTTTTTCTGTTCTTTCTTATGTATGTTTTAGCCTTTACTTTTTATCTATTTATTTCCTCTCATTTTTGTCATTTATTGTAGAATTGACTTTTTTGATTGAGTTTGGTCTCTTTTGACTGCTTATTATATTATTGTATTAAATTAGATTACACTACCTATATGATTGTAAGTGGTTATCCCTCAACACACACACAAGAATCATAATTCCTTTTTGATGAGGTATATACAAGTAAAAAAAAATTGATTTCTTAACATTTTCTAGGTATCATCGTAATAAAAGATATATATATATATTATAGATATATTATATATATATATATATATATATAATATATATATATTATTAATTAAAAAAATAAAATAAAAAAACAAAAATATATATATTTGCTGTGTTCACATTTAAATGATGAAAAGTATTTAAATCATTGTATAACAATTGTATTACCTATATCATGTTACGTGTTTTTCATTGCTTCTGAACCATTTTAAAAAAAATGTGTGTTGGCTATAAATAAGTAAATACTTATTCTTCAGGAATCGGCATGTAAAATTACCATAATTTTTGACGGGTTACGTCTAGTGCTTTAATAAGCACCGGGGTCATCGACGCCGGCGATGGTCACTTTCTCCCGTTGACCAAACACCATATCCTCACCTTAAGGCCGTCGCCCCGGCCTTGCCCGACCATCGGGGCGATCGGGCAGAAAATTTCGCAACACATAAACTGATTGGGAGGCCGGCAGCGCCGATTGGCCGAACCGGCATAACGGCCCGCGACCGGCGACCGGCGCCAGACCGAGACGGAGCCGACCACTGACCGAATTGCCGGCATCGCTGGCGCTGGAACGAGCCTGCAGCCGGTATTGTTCCGCGACAATGTGGACCGCTGCCGATCTCTTACACAACAACTGCAGAGATAACAGTTAATTGCGTCGGGTCACCGTGTTGTGCTCGCGTGCGTGTTTTGCAGCCGAAGCACACCGAGCTAGGATTTCCGAACATAATGATCTACGCGAAAGGAAGAAAAACATATACAGGGTTATTTGTAAAACATTAATAACCTCGTAGGACCATATTCCTGCCTTGATTATGAGACGAAAATGTTCAAGCTATTATGACCTAATATCAATAGTTTAGGAGATACGCGACATCAAAGTTTGCATTTTTTTTTCAATATTTCTGACTAATTTTTTTCAAAACGTTAGAATATCATTACAGTAACTCATATCAATTACGAAAAATTCATTCGTTTCAATACATAAATAAAATGATAAAAACCCCGAAAAAATTCCAATTGGAATGTTTTCCAATTGGAATTTGAAGGTTTTTATTTTTTTATTTGTCTTGAACAAAAGGGAATGAATTTTTTATATTCGATATAAGTTACTGTAATGATAGTCCAACATTTTAGAAAAAATAAATCTGAAATATTGAAAAAAAATTGCAAACTTTAATGTCGCATATCTCCTTAACTATTGATATTAGGTCATAATAGCTTGAACATTTTCGACTCATAATCAAGGCAGGAATATGGTCCTGCGAGGTTATTAATGTTTTACAAATAACCCTGTATAAGAAAAAAAATCGAATACAAAATAAATTTCGAATTAAACGAAAGTAGTTTTTATGCGAAACACGTTGGTTTTCCGAGCCTCTAGATTATTCTTTACATTTCCAGTGTTTGCGAGTATGTTCCCGTCGCCTCCAGTCTGTTCCTCTCCGTCTCGTCTCCCGAATATCGTAGATAATTCCGGAGTGTTGTAGGTCGTTCCACAATTTTCCATAATTTTGCTGTCTTCGACATATTTCACTACACACATATATTCTCGCAATTCTATTTTCACGGTACAAAATGTTATTACTTTTCCAAAAAATTTCACGCATGCCTAAATGGATTTAACCATTTAAAATATTGACCAAACCATAAATTACAGCTTGGAACATTTTTTATATAATAAAGAATTATTCAGGGTTATTTGTAAAACATTAATAACCTCGCAGGACTATATTCCTGTCTTGATTGTGAGTCGAAAATGTTCAAGCTATTATGACCTAATATCAATAGTTTAGGAGATACGCGACATCAAAGTTTGCATTTTTTTTTCAATATTTCTGACTTATTTTTTGTAAAACATTGGACTATCATTACAGTAACCTTATCGAATATGAAAAATTCATTATCTTTAATACAAGTCAAATAAAAAAATACAAACCTTCGAATTCCAATTGGAAAATATTCCAATTGGAATTTTTTCCGGGTTTTTATCATTTTATTTAATTTGTATTTAAACGAATGAATTTTTCGTAATTGATATGCGTTACTGTAATGATAGTCCAACGTTTTACAAAAAATAAGCCATAAATATTGGAAAAAAATGCAAACTTTGATGTCGCATGTCTCCTTAACTATTGATATTAGGTCATAATAGCTTGAACATTTTCGACTCATAATCAAGACAGGAATATGGCCCTGCGAGGTTATTAATGTTTTACAAATAATATTTATAAATACAAATAATAATTACAAATAATTACAAATAACCCTGTATATCTTAATTTTATTTAAATAAATATAACATCTAGTTAAGTTTATTTGTAGGTATTTGTTAATCACAGATAATTACTATGTGTCCCCACGATGCAGCTGCAATGACGACCTTCGAACGGCATCTACAGTGACGTGGGATTCTCATACAAGGAAGTATGTATGAATGCACTAATTGTCAATGTTATCACGAATAACTATTTTTCTCATCTAAACGAATACGTTAACGGTGGGTGTTGTTCTCAACACTTGTTGACAAAGAATCATCCGAGCGTATAGCTGTCCTACGGTACCGTACGTGTGCATCTAGCATTAACAATGATATGTACCTACAAAAAATACAATCAAATTAAGGGGGGGGTAAGGTTTTTAACTTTTTTTTTTGCATTTTATTTTTAATTTTTTAAATGAATGTATAATATCGCAAGAATATTGTGTCAAAATTTCAAGTCAATCGGAGCAAAATTGACGAAATTATGAACATTTGAGCGATACTCAGACTGATTTTCTATACCTGCTCGGGCAGCTAAGAGACGCGCTCACCTGAGGACTACCGGACGTGCTATTGTATTGGAAGAGTTTTGCGTAGACAAGGACAAAAATATGCTGATGATGAAAGCTCTTTGCTGTGTGAACATGGCATCGACGATTATGTGTAAGTAAAAAATAAGTGTTTTATTTTGAATTTTACAGTGTGCAAAACTTTAAAGCGTTTTCCCCACATATCACGTTTTCAAAGTCGGTGTCCATCATAACTTCAAAACTACTGCACCGATCCTTTTGAAATTTTGAACACTATTTCTGTACATAATTTACGAGGTAACGCTGGAGACTTTTTTTCAAATTTGTTATTAATTTTTATTTTTTAATAACAAATTAGTCGATATTTTTCGCAAAAAATCGCGTTTTTCCCTTCAAAGTGTTCCAAAAAATTGAAAAATTGAAATTTCAAAAAGTTCCCAGCGTTACCTGGGAAAACCTATTATCTAACGAATGAACTTTGATTGTTTGATTTCAGATTATCTAGCACCAAGTTATGATGGAGACCGCAATTCTACTTTTTTCCGAGACACGTCCGAATAATTGCTGCCATTGCCGTATTTTTTAATATTTCTTCTTGAAAATTTTACACAATATTCTTCAAATGTCATACTTAATGTACCATTGGTTTTAATAAAGAGATTTTAACTGTGTCGTCACAAAAAATTCACAAAAACATGCCTTTTTTTGTACGAATTAACCTTACCCCCCCCTTAAGGAAAAATTATAAAGAGAGAATTAAAAATGTCAATGAAGAGCATCTCAACAAACGTGAATGTCTTCAAAACGTATGTATCCGTTTTATCTTCATCTTCAAAAATTTCATCTCGTCTTTCCGCAATCTTCTCCATTAGCCTTCAATCCGACAACGCCATAACATCAATGTTTTATATCTACTTTATAACGTCCTTTTCAATCCTCATCTCAGTACCTGAAATTTAAATTCAACTTTTTTTCAAGTCTTGGTCTTCCACTCCGTTCAGCTGACAGAACTCCATCATCCATCATCCATCATCTATCCAGTTTTAATATACACATTGAGATTAATAAGATTTTCAATAAAATAAAAGTATAAAATTGTGCGATCCGCCATTTTAACCGATACACCGGTCAGAGCGAATGACGTCACGCCTCAGTACCCATCACCGTTTCTGAACCGTTGCCATAGACACAATGCAATGTTAACTGAGGTTTGACGTCACGTAGACGAAATGACAGCTGCGGGCGTTTTTGCGCGAAATCAAAAATATGTAGACGATAATGCAATTACTTGCGTAAAGACTTAGTTTATTACTGAAATAATGTTATTTTCGGTAATAGCAGACGTGTACCTACAATATAGAATTTTATTTCAAAATATGTCATCACGCCTATTATCGGAGATTCCCCCAATATTTAATGAATGGATTTGTTGAGTTCTCAAGTTGTCAATAATTGATATTTGTTTCACAGCTTAACATGAGTTCTTTCATCTAGTTTCTTTGGGTTATGAATAAGGTTAGATGCTCACTTGTTTTGTAATACTTGTTCATTACAATTTATTTCCGTTGTGTGTATAATTGTTAACCCTTATAAAATAATTTCAAATTAAATCTAATATCATGACCTCTCGTAAGCGTGAAAAAAGTGATATTTATTTTTGACCGCTGGGAATGTACAAACGGATAAAAGAAATGTTTTGCTTTCTGAAAACAAAAATTTGCCGGTGGTAAATTTTAATTATTAAATCTCTTAGTAAAAAAATAACAGTAGTGTAATATTTATTATATTATATTATTATATATAATATGAATTATTCGTATTCGCCGAATGGTAGGTTTGATTTACGTATTTGTATTCGTGAAAGTAGTATTCGTTGCATCACTAGTTTAAACCTATCTTGTCCCATCCAGTTGTTAAAATCCAACTCTGAAATTTTAACACAATTTGCTTGTATTTGTGTCAACTGATGAGTATTGTGAATTAATTGATTGAATACATTGAATCAGATATTTTAATCATCTTCACCCAGACCCTAAAGCACTCTTAAACATTACGAGGATCACATCGTCGCGAGCGGTTCGTTAAAAAATCGCGACTCATATATTCATTTTAATTTCAATTCGATACACGACAATATTAACGATCTCAATTTCCTTAACTGGAAAATCTGACCAGAAGGGAAAGTAAAAGATCAAGGAATGCGGTTTAGATTGTAACGAACACACTCGCCCCAGTGAAACTAAGTTACAAGGTACAAAGTACAAAAACTAAGTTACAGTAGACACCGTAATGAACGGTAAAATATACAATTGTAATCAATACACTCATTTATATAATACTCTTTCAATTTATCTGGAGGACCTTGAACCTTGAACACCCATAACAACAAGTATAGTCAGTTATGTACTTGTAACATTGCACTTAACACATTATGTACATTTGTAAATAATATCTACCGCCACAGCATCCTTCAAACCACTTAGTACATTATCCAGGATGCAACAGAACTAGGCCAAAATACTGGCAGATACCTGCTTTAATTGTGAGTATAAAATTTTCAAACAACCATGACTAATAACAATAGTTACGCAAATATGCGACATTAATTTCGCATTTTTTTTTTCAATATTTCTGACATTTTTTAAAAAACGTTGAAATATCATTACAATAACTCATATCGATTACGAAAAATTCATTCGCTTTAATGCAAGTCGAATAAAATGATAAAAGCTTTGCAAATTTTGAAAATAGTTTTTTTTATAAAGTGTTTTGAGTTATTTTGAAGCTAATGAAATTGTATATCTCTATAACTATTGATACAGGCCACATTTTCGCCTCCTATAAAGTTTTATCTACTAGCTATGAGACACCCTGTATATATTGTACACGTCAAAAACTTTTATATTGGCATAATATTTCATGTTGTTAAGCGACTTCATTTAACCTAAATAGAGCACAATTGGGAAAAATCGCCGATAGCATTAATCGAATCTAGACTTTGAAACATTCTATGATACGAAGCACCTAGGATATAGGCTATCTCTTGATAAATATTTGACTTAAGTTGCATTACTGTGGCTGGTTTATCCAAGTGACCACGACTTTTGAATCAATTCAATTCAATTCAATTCAATTTATTTCATGATAATATGTACATGACAAACAAAATGTTTAAGGCACACATATTAGGAAGTATATATCAAAAATGAAAATATTTAATAAATTAAAAATAACATAAAATCTGGTCAAAGGTGTAGGAGAATCCCGCTTCGGAAAACCCCCTCAGACACATGGAATATATCAATACCCAAAGCGATCTTGTTCAGCATAGCTGTGGCTTTTCCAACAGGCATAACCATCGGCAGGTTGGTCCTGTATATTGGAATGTGAAACAATCTATGCTGACGATGTCTAGTGTAATTATCAGGAACATACAAACCAATGCTCTGCATAATTTCAGGATTATCGATCATACCGCGCAACAATCGATAAAAATGTGTAATCAAATACACATTCCTTCTAGTCTCTAAACTATTGTAGCCAAGCATACCCTGGAGAAACTCGGTTGGGTAAAGCCAAGGATAATGCCCGTACTTTCTCATGTAGAGATATCTCAGAAACTTCTTTTGGACTTTCTCCACCATAAGAGAGTACTTGCCCTCATGTGGCCCCCAGATCATCGAGCCACTCTCGAGTCTACTCCGCACCAAGGAGTTGTAAAGAGTTCTGAGTACGCGGGTATTCTCGAAAACCCTGGCAGTACGCAGAACAAATCCTAACATTCTCAAAGCATTACCACTGATCGTCTCTATGTGATCAAATCTTGGCAAATCCGTGGAGGCCATGGGATGTCACTTCTACGCGATCAGTATGTTAGGAAACTTTTCCTCCACAACGGTATAGTCACATTGTGTTTTATAGCCTGCCCCGTTCAAATGTTGATATTCAAGTGTTAAAAAAATATATCTATATACATATGTATAATACGTGACGGTCAGGGTCTTCTGTGGTAGATGCAATGCAGCGAACGGCAGTACTCGCGTATCAAATGACTGGTTGACATTGATTACAAGCGACACAATGTCATTTTGTGGTCATTATGTAATAAAATAAAAATATGACATGTGTCAATAGACCTTGCGTGGCTAAAGTGAGTTCTTCCCAATAAGGTACAGTTGATCACTGTGGGGTCTACAAAAACTGAGACCAAAATATCATAAAACAAGTATTTTGTGAACGTAAATAAAAAATCACTTATTACAAAGTATCCAAAACTTCGAAAAACTTTTCTAGCTTCCAGGACTGGACTGACGTATATTGTTATATAATATAATTTATTCCTTGACCAAATATGTATAGCAGATCGTCAGGTATATACGGCAGTTTAGAATTTTATCTTCGTTATAAATATTATTTTGCATAACATACCGGAAATACTAAATACGATATTATTATGAGGCATTAAATACCGTTTTATTGTTAAAATTTGTGGATGCCTAACAGTATTGTTATCGTAATTATTCCTTTCTCCAGATGTACATTACAATAAAATAATCCGAATGAACGAATTTAAATAATTTTGATATACGTTCTGCCTGAAATTATCACATGAACATACAAATCAAGTTTTTTTTTTACATAAATAACAAGGATAACAATGACATTATAAAAATATCGTGGGTTTATAAATTATAAATTGATTTGTAATGATCGTAATAATTTTTATATAAGAAAGACGTGTAGATATTTTGATGTTATAGTTAAGGAACACACAAGGTGTTTAAATGGCATAACTATTCTGAATTTTCAAATGATCTTATGGAACCAAACCATTATTTTGTTATTAACAAGGGTTTGGAAATTATACGTACAAAAAAACGTAGGATCATAGATAAATAATTTAGAAATTTGGAAATTAGAAAAAGTATTATAGTAAATTAAATATTATGAATAATCAGGTCTTTTTTGCAATACTTATCTACGGAATTTGTTTTCACATAATTACTTAATTAATTATTCATGTCCCATATATTTATTATTTTGTTAATGTTAATACTTCGATTTTTAATTGTTAGTATATACCTACGTTGTATCCTGATGAAGGAACCAATCGAAATATGTTGATATTTAAACAAATTATTGGTTAAGGTTAAGTGTATTGTATTCTTGGTAAATTATATACATAAACGTTACCACAAAGTCATTTTGAAGTTATTGAAAAATTTATTTTTATTATTTATATTTTTTAGATTATTTAGGCGGAATATTATTTACAATTTATTGTATCTTTAAGGCATTATTTATTATTAACTAACTAACTGTTAATCTGGAACTTTTAATTGTATTTATTGATTTGCGTTAGTCTTTATTTGTTCTGAATATTATTCACTTTTTTTTCATTAAGTCATTACTTTTTTTAATTTATCACAAAAAGTGTATTGTGTAATTATATTACATATATTCAAAATGTTCAAAACATATTTATACTTTGCACTATTAGGGTCAGTAATGACCTGTTTACGGTCTGTTTGTTAAAAAATAAAAATAATAAATGCGATAAACTTTTGTTTCATTGTTATAACTTCGCCAAGTTATTACAATATAACAAAAGTTAACCATATTGTGATAAATTAATAGTATTTCAATGCGCATGGACGATTTATATGTTCATAATTCGCGAACATTTTATAAAAATGAGAGAGATTTATGCATACGGATTTGACATGGATATAAACAATTATAAATTAATAGTAATATCTATAAAACTTTGGTTATGAAATAAAATTAATCATATTGGAAGAGGATTAACGCTCAGAATGCAGCAACTGGTTAATGATTTGTGCAAGAAAACGATATATTCACTTGCTACATTAGCGGCGTGGGTAATAAAAACTAACAAAGCGTAATAATTTCAAGGATAACCAGGCGAGGGTTGGTAACTACAAAGTAACTAACTTCTTGCAACGCTGTCGTAAGTTTTCTACTTTACTACCGGAAAACATGTCGTCCGTGAAGATTATTTCCATGCACAAGCGCCTCTTTAAAAGATGTATCCTTTCTAGGATTTTAAATTAAAATCTAAAAGTAATGAAATTTTCAGGGTTATTAAATCATGTATGTGGATGGATTTATGAAAACACGCCTCGGAGATCGAATTTTAAATACATACCATTGTACAATAATTACAATGAAAATATTTTGAATTAATATAATTGGTGCTGGAAATGAACCAATGCAAACTTAATTATAAACGTTCAGGGTTCAAATTAAAATTACAGGAGTGACGCGATAAAAAAATGCACAATATATAACTCATATGACCTGTTCACAAACTGTTGAAAATGTATAGCCAAAAAAAATTTTTTGAAAAGATTTTATTAGACCTTCCTCCATCGTTGTAGAAAGTTTTTAATTCCTCATTTAAAAAGAGTCACAGGCTTTGACGCAAATCTTAATTGAGCTGCATAGATCTAAAGAAGTGATAACCGGATGATGCTAGATCGGGGCTGTGTGGAGAGTGATCCACAATTTTCCATCCTAGTGCGTAACTTACTTTCATCAATCATAGTGATTTTTGATGCGTGTGGTAGCCATATCCTATATTTCCTTCCCGACTTTATGAATGCATCTTGAATGAACACTTGGCCATGAGAACCAATCTTGTTAGCTAATTCTTGAGTAGGCGAAGTAGAGAAAGATGGAAATGATCCTGAAGGTTAAGGGCCTAAAATTTGCAGGAAAAGACTTTGGTTAGGAGTTACAGCATTTGAAAACTCAAATGCTGTAACTCCTTCAATACAACTGGATGGGGAAAAAATAAATACATTAAGGCCACGTTCACATGGACCGCGCGGTCCCGCGCGGTGAGAGCGTTCACATGACAGCGATGTGCGCGAGCCAGTGCGGCATCAACATTGTTAGAGAATGGACGTGGAGGAGGCAATTTGCTTACGGATTTTATACCGAAAACTGAAATGTCGCAGAAGAAGACAAAAAAGATACTTTCATATAGATACAAAGACTTTCTTCAAGCCTGTTTTTTACTTTATATCCCGACTGAGACTACACGAAGAGAAATTTTTAAACTATTTCAGGATGTTGGTTACATCGTTTGATTTTTTATATGATTGCATTGAAAACGATTTAAAGTGATCATACTATAAGGTATTGCATATCACCAAGATCTTATTTTTATTATTTTATTCGAATAGTCCTTCGAACTAAGATTCCAAATGGCATCTCTTTTTTCAATTTCATCGGTAAGCAAATCGATAGATACGTCTTCGCTACTTATTTTCTTCGATGTAGGCGTCTGTCCGTCTCAAACCGCGCGGATCAACTGAACGGGTCGATACAGGCTTGTAGGATCTTGATCCGCGCGGCACCGCGCGGTACCGCGCGGATCAAGATCTTGCGCGCGGGTAGGAGCGGTGCCGCGCGGTACCGCGCGTTAATGTAGACGATAAACTCTATTTATTAAGATCTTGTACCGCGCGGTGAGTAGTTCCGCACGGTACCGCGCGGTCATGTGAACGTAGCCTTAAGTATCTGGGCTCGCTCATTCATAGAGACGGAGATGTGCAGCGGATGTCGACCATAGAATAGGTGTGGGATGGATGAAATTTGGATCGGCAACAGTAACCTTGTGTGACTCGAAAACGCCTATAAAACTTAAAGGAGATATATACCAGACTATTGTCAGACCCGCAATAATGTTAACAGAACCGAAGAAGGACGAAAAAACCCAACAGCCCACCTAGGCAATGAGTTGGGACAGTGCAAGGAAAAAGAAGAGGAAAACATAAATCCATTGTGAATGCATTTTTATCGTTAAATACAAGGAGTAGATATTTTCGGAGAGAACGAAAAAAATATTTCCAACCAAAAGATGTGCAGTCAAGATGACAAGTAAGGCACGGCTGATTGAAAAGGTTAGTAAAGTAAAAATAGTATTTTTTTGGGTACGCCGTTTATGTATATTGAATATAATTCAAGTCCCATAATCAGTACACATACATGATGTGCTCCCTGAGGATCACAAAGCCTACGCAGCACTATGAAATGTACCTACAAAACAGTGTATACACACTCATAAGTCAGCAGATATGCAGAATTGATTGAAAGGTTAGTAAAGTAAAAATAGTATTTTTTTGGGTACGCCGTTTATGTATATTGAATATAATTCAAGTCCGATAATCAGTACACATACATGATGAGCTCCCTGAGGAACACAAAGCCTACGCAGCACTATGAAATGTACCTACAAAACAGAGTGTATACAAGTCAGCAGATATGCAGAATTGATGTTGCATTTGAATTAAAAAATAGCTCTGCTGTGAACGGGTCAATAAATCTCAGCTCACGAGCAGATCAAACAAAGAACACCAGGAAGCGAGTGTCCGACGTAATACCATTTATATATTTTTTGCGACAATCAGAGCGGCTCAGCCTCCGGCCTGGACCAAATCGGGCTCTGGGCGATGTTGCGCGAGCCGGCCGGTGGGCGTCGGCAAGGTCGGCTTAATGCTCGCGGAGAATTGTCTTCGTAGCCTTAATTATTCGACGGTGCAAAAAAGTTTCTGCAGTTCTTATCCGCGTATATTTCATAATCTTTTTACACAGCGAATTGTAGAAATATATTTATTGACAGGAAATAATCTGAATTGTGCGTGTTTGTTTAAAGAAACATATTACTTTTTATCGATTTTCAGATACGGAAGTTATTAACGTTAACGGAAATAATTCTGTGATATTAATGAATTGCCTATTCTAGCTGAATGTAAATTGACTTTAGTGACAAACCAAAATAAGCATTTAGTATCATCAATTAATGAAAATTGTGGATTTGACTCATTTCTTTCAGTTGGTTGCCATGACTTATAGCTACATATAAAGGGTTATTTGGAAAACATTAATAACCTCGCAGGACTATATTCCCGCCTTGATTATGAGTCGAAAATGTTCAAGCTATTATGACCTAATACCAATAGTTACGGAGATATGCGACATCAAAGTTTGAATTTTTTTTCCTATATTTCTAACTAATTTTTTGTAAAACGTTGAACTATTATTACAGTAACTCATATCGATTACGAAAAATTCATTAGTTTCAATACAAGTCAAATTCGTCAAAGTCTAAAAACCTTCGAATTCCAATTGGAAAACATTCCAATTGGAATTTTTATCATTTTATTTAAATTGTATTGAAACGAATGAATTTTTTGTAATCGATATGAGTTACTGTAATCATAGTCCAACGTTTTACAAAAAATAAGTCAGAAATATTTTTAAAAAAATGCAAACTTTGATGTCGCATAACTACTGATATTAGGTCATGATAGTTTGAACATTTTCGACTCGTAATCAAGGCAGGAATATAGTTCTGCGGAGTTATTAATGTTTTCCAAATAACCGTGTATATGTACGAGTATTTAAATATCTGGAATCATCATTTTATTATAATCTATAAGAGCTATCATGCCGTGTACGGAAAACTTTTTCGTGTATTTAAAATAATTATATTTAATAATAAAGGCAGATCCAAGGATAAATCGACACTTTTGGAAGTCAAATAGTTGACAACTATTGTAAAATCTTGCTGTCTGACTCCATTTAAGGTAAAAATGCGAATATTGGTGGCCAAACCTCAGGATTTACAACAGAACCGGTACGTTAATCAAATACACCAATGAAGTCATAAAATGCTTAGGTTTTGTCTTTATTGGTGTAGTCGGATTGTCGCGGAAGTTTCTTTTCATCGGTATAAAGTGAATTCGGCAGCTTTGATATTTGATAGAATTGACGGCGTCTCAGGACTCGCAACATATTTTCTCTAGCTGGGTATCATCCTACCTTTAAGCCATGTATTCACTAGGGGACAAATTATCTCTTAACATCACGCGCGGCATAGAGTCTACGTGAAGTCGCGCACTGTTCCGCGACGTCGCGCACAACATGGCGGGGCATTTCTACGTGCCGCGGAAACGTTGCCATGCGCACGGTACTCGAGCGAGCTCACGGGGACATCGGGCTGCGCGTCAGTATCGCGTGGTATGTTTACAAGTGAATGCGCATGCGCTGTATCTGTCAACTGACATTAATGTGGGGAAACAAAATTATTGTTCTCCAACTCATCGCCGTACAATTTTGTGGGACACTTCAAACCGTGAATATAAAAATAAAATGATGTGACGGCCAACAGCGTTCCTTAATATTGTCTTGCTTGGCTATGGAAGGTCCGATTATTTGTAATAAATTGTCAAAACCAGCTGTTGTCATTCGAGTGAAATTGACAAAAGATCCGTCAGATACTCGAAGATCGCATAGAATATCCATTCTTCTTTATCTCTGCAGTACATAATTTCGTACCCACCACCTTTTTCTCCTCTTACGTTTCGATAAACTCGTTAAAATAAATAGATACGCAGATGTCATCATAACCTCATCGGGTGAAATTTCCGCGACGAGTGATATGTGAGTCCCGGTGTGTACACGTCAAATGACCGCGTCATTGTCGCCGAAACATGAGCGTAGATGTTGATGCGACATGCCGCGCGGAATGTTTCGCGATTTGTCCCTTAGTGAATACATGGCTTTCATACCTCTCACCCTCCCCATCCAACTCGAGATCCAAGTTATAATGGTACGCGTACACGAATAAGATTCGACATGACAGCGCGTAAATGACCGTACAGAGTAGAATCATTGCCGGATGTATTTTGTGCGCAGGGCAGGATGACGCAACTATGCGTACCCACACTTCGAGATTAAAGTCTCAGCCGCGGGCACACACCGATGTGAATCACAAATACAAATTGTTTGAAAATACCGTATTTCCGCTTGGCGATCCTTTCTCGGTAACAATTGTGATTTGTTTGCCAGCAATGTTGACTAGTCACGCTCAATCCCTAGAGCACAGTTCCTGGTAGTGGTGGCAATTGCTAGTATGTATACCGGGTATCTCGGAGCCAGCAGCAAAAACTTCCGTGGAAGTTTTCTTCATTCAATTTTGAATAGGAAATATAATTTATACTTCGAGTAAAATGTCGACTGTTACGGAGATGAGCGACATCAAAGATTGCATTTTTTTCTATATTTTTCACTGATTTTCTGTAAAACATTGTAAGTTGGAGTAATATAAATTCATGCGCTTTAATAAAAGTTAAATAAAAATATTTTTCAGATTTCTACAAGGTTTTAATAATTTTATTTGAATTGAACCAATTGAATGAACCTTTAATATTCAATATAAAATACTTTTATGATAGTTTAACTTTTTACAATAAAGATATGTCATAAATATTGAAAAAAAATGTGCATTTTGATATGCTTATCTCTGTAACTGTCGACATTTAACCCAAAGTATAAAAAATATTGGCCTTTGGTTAGAGTAACACGCATGTGAAGAGTATTTTGTGAAAGTATTGGTGTATAAATAATACTATGGTTGTGGTGTGTAGTGATATTTACATGCTAATGTAGTGGTTGTCCTGAGAAAGAGACGGGTTACATCTCGAAACCGGTAGAAAAAAAAAGTAATTTTTAGTGGTTATACACTAGCGTAAATAACATTTTGTTAGAATATTTTCTATTCAAAATTAAATGAAGAAGACTCTCAGGATTTTTAAGCTATTACATAACTAAAATAACTAAAGTACACCCTGTACAAAAAGTGTATTTATTTTATGGTTATTTGCATTTCAGTAATCAGGCACGCGGGCGTGTGCATTGCTGGATGAAGGACACATTGCGACAGAGATTTGTGGTTATTTAAAATTCAAATAACATGGAACGCCCAATCGTGGCCGTTGCAACATTGGAATAAATTGTTTCTGTACAGATGACAGTACATATGTAAAAAATGCACGTACTTTTATCGAAGAAATTAAAAATTTTAATATACATTTCATTTTCTACATTATTAAGTTAAAAAAACTCACAAAAGTTGTAAAAACTACATTTATTATTTTAACGTCAGCAGTTTTCGATACACTGTATCTTCTTCGGGAAGAATATACAAAGGTATCGAAATCGAAAAATTTTGAAATCAATAAATATGTCTCTAAAAAACCTTTAACTAAGCTTTAAATATCAAAAATATAAATTTATACATCATAAATGTTGTGGTGCAAATAAAGTGTCGCATTTTTTAGGGAAAAATAAACACCAATTAATTTTAAAAAGAAAAATTTGAAAACAATGGACAAGAGCATCAATACAATAAATATTCTTGTTTTATCACTGTATATAATAACTTAATAAATGTTATACATTTATACCATGGTTAATTCAATTGTATATATATATATGTTAATATTAAGATTTTCGCGAGTTCCCGACTCCCGATTCCCCCGATAACCCGATTCCAAGTACAGACGCAGTAAATGACCTTATTAATATAACTAACAATAACGGAATTTCCAACAACAATAGAAGAATTACCAGGTCACAAAGTAAATTCAGCAATTAGCCTCGCATTAGGCTTCACTTGGATCTCGACTTCTGGAGTGAACGGGTGTGCTTGCCATCAATTCAAAACAGAACTCGAAATACAAGGCGCAAAATCCCTTTGAAAATGGCCAGTGCTATCTGTCCGAAACGTTGGGTACAATATAACAGTCTTTCTCAAGACTACTACAATACGCGGGTTATCCCAGAAAATAATCCTTCATATATATATATATATATATACATTTATTCATTCTTTTAACTGTTAACTGTTTCCACTTACCCAATCACTTGTTTCCAATCACTTAATTACAGGTTTAAAAATGTGTTTCTATTCACTCCATTTTACCGGTATCCTTTTCATTAAAATTCGAATTTATATACTCGATCAAACCTTGACGCCCTCTTTAATCTCGTATTTTGTATGCAATTTTTAACCTCTTTGACATGCCCAGATGTTTAAAGACTTTTTATAATCCATAGGATAAAAGTTTTGTGAAATCTTGGATGCTGGAGCATATTTAAGTTTAAGTCAAGAGGTTTAATAACGGATCTTCGCGATATGTGGATGGCATTATCATGTAACAGAAGGTCCATGTATATTTGTCTACGCGGGTTGGACTCTGCATTTGCTGAATATATTGGTAATGCCGATCCGCCATTATGTTTGGCTTTTACCGGCAAGTAAGAAGCAATAATCAATAATAATGATTATTGAATACTCCACCAAACTGTTATCACAATTTTCCGTGGATGGAGAGGAAGTTTGGTGCATGGGTAGGAGCTTTTGAAGCGACTAATCTCCAGAAAGGTGGTTGTGGTTGCACAGTTCGTATATTAACAGTAGACTCACCACACGTAATACATTGATACTCAACGCTATTTATTTAGTACTAGCCGTACACCCGTGAAAAATCACGGGAAATAATACGATTTTAGTTATTATTATTTGCGTGACTACGCAACATATGCCGTCTAAATAAGTTTTAAAACCGGTAATTTACGAGCTTTACGACAGACAGACAACGAGATTATTATGTTTGATTTTCCAAGTAAGAAAAATACGACATTCCGTACGTATCAAGCTAATACTACATATATGAGGGGTATAAAAGTAAGTGCAGCAATATCTCACTGAGATGTATCTGAGATAAATACAAAAAACCTTTCATTACTTAAAGAATTTCTCTGGAATCTATGAAACCTACACCTTATTGGAAATATAAATTTTTAAAAACATTTGACATGACAAGTTTTTCTTTTATATACCAAACAGTGGACAATGGTGCCTTTGCTATTTACATAATTAGATATTGCTATCTTTGCTATGACGTTATAGTCAACAATCGACATCAATTCTCGCTTGAGTACGAAGCGGCCATTTTGCCTAGTGTCTCGTCCTTGGGGGATTGATTGGTTGAAGTGGATATTACTACCTTTGCTTTTAATAGTGATTTGGAAACAAGATTTTGAAGAAATCTCGAATTCAGAACATTCTAAATTTTTTTTTTAATTTTTTGGATATTACTGCCTTTGCTTTTACACCCTTCATTTATGGTAAATGAGGCAGCGTAAAATGATAAGTAAGGAAGTTGAAAAACAACTTAGACTAGTTTTTTCGTGAAAGATTTCCATCTTTAGATCCAGCCGTAAACCTGATTTTCCTCGCAACTTCATCAGACGGGTCGTGAATCACCGCCCATTGCATTTTTGGAATGCTATAAATTAATCTGTGCTTTATTTTTTTCAAGTGACATTATGCACGGCGTGATCTGCGGTTACGCCGGTTTAAGCCTCGATATTTAAATTTATCTGACAGGTAATGAATTGACAGGACGTTTCATATCACGCTGAGATTCATATTACTCACAAATCGCTCTTTGAGGGCGGATTGCCTAATTATAAGAGATCCACATGTATCATGTCATATCATTGCTGACGAAAAAATTTAAGCGCCTTAAAATTATTATACTACGTCCAATATCTTGAAAAAATCTAATAAATAACTAACTTTATCATTTATGATGATTTAACTCAGGCTTACTTTAAATACGAAATGTTAATACACATTCTTTACGTGTAAAACATACTTATGTGAATATTATGTAACCTTTAATACATACTTACATGTTTATAATAATATTTTACATGAATTACTTATTACACAATATTAACGTAAGCCAAATTCTAAAGTAATCCTAAGGTAATTGTAAGGAGTAGACTTTTTTTACATTGGAACCAGTGCACCCTATACCTACTGGTGCGGCAATTTTATATCTCGTATATATAGTATTTTACATGATATGATACACATATCTTTTTCTTTTTCTTACGCTTCACCAAGTCAAGACTACAGAAGCGAAACACATCACAAAACATCCAGGCTTGAATAAATCACATATACTAAATTCTGACCTCACCGGGAATCGAACCCGGAACCTTCGGTATGAGCAGCCAGTGTTACACCCACTAGGCTACGAGGGTCGCCTCGTGTAGTACATACTTAGCGTAAACCAAATTCGCATTGCTCTCTTACACCGAGGACTGTAGTGTGTCACGTGATGAACTTCTTTGACATTGGAACCCGCTTACTCTATACCTACTAGTGTGGCAATTTTATATCTCGTAATACGTTAATTTACAAAATAAAATAAAACAACTCTTTAATTTATTTTCTACAGAGTTTCTGATAAAAAGTATATTCTTTGACGCTTGTGTTTAACAAAGTGTATTCCCTAATTTTCAAAAAACGTTTTTACCTTGTACACACTTTAATGTCACTCTAGGAACACGTATCTGGGTCATTAACGATCTGTTAATATTATGTTGAAAAGTAAAAACAATAAATATGTATATCTAAACAACACTCATAGCAATTCCGTTCTACAGAAGCAATATGTACCTATATCTGACAAAATTAAATTAAAAATATCTAACAGAAGAGTAGGTTAATCATGGAATTTTTCTACAGTTCTTTTCCATTCACGCAATTGCCGATGACTATGAAGGAAATGAAGCCTTCTCTGATATTCTAAAATCACCTTCATCAGCAGTTTCAAACAAGCTGATACAGATGAAAACATCGGTTGTTCCTGGTTTAGAGTTATCCTGAACAACCTAAGCATCGGTAAGCACGCTCAGAGAGGTGTTAATTACGTTCCTGAATACTGAAAGTGGAATATTATTATATCTTCATATGAAAATATCTCCAAGAAGCCCTGATCCAGAATTTTTACCGCTCTGATGATAAGCAGTTCATCAATAAATTACTCTACTTTAACATTCAGTCCTCGATTATTGCTACCCTGGAATAATTATGGTATTTTAACCGGTGGCACACCAACCTTTGTAAGAGATTTGTATCCGATTCTATTTATTTATTTATTTATTTAATGTTTATGGAAGACCAACAGCACAAAAAAAAGCATAGAAAACATTGATACAATATAGATGACCAATAACAGGTCTCCACATTTAGAAATATGTCAGTAATGATAAATATTTATGAATTAAACTAAGGAATATTAAAAATTATATAGAAAGAAAGAATAAAAAATTTAAACAAAAGACAAAGAAACTTAATTATTACGTGGAAAAAAATTCAGCACTCAAAATTTTTCTTAATCTTGTGTGGCTGCACTCGAACAGATCAATATCCAATAATCTTATCAGTTTATTGAATGCATCGCAAACCCTCAAGAAATATGAATTACGACGATGGTTGGATGAGGTAAAATCAATGTGAAAGACTGGGTTGTGTCTACGAGATCTACAGGGAACATGGAATTTTAGTCTATTTAATAGTTCAGGACAGTCGACGTTGCCTGATACAATTTTTAGTAGGTACATCCAATCACCTATTTCCCGACGTTTGTGTAACGGTCATAATCGTCAGAAACGCAATTGAATTTAAAGTTGAGAAAGCGAATAATTTTTTTTTGAATTTGTTCCAAGCGATTTACATAGATCATATACTGGGGGTTCCATACTTGCGTTGCATACTCGAGTTTGCTTGAATGATTGGTAACCGATTTATATCTTAGATACCAATCATCGATACAATCAGATACAAATATCACTAACAGTACCATGTGTAACCGGTTAAAACAACGGTTCGACCATCATAACTCTGGAATCCTGGAAGAACGGCCCGGTAATTATCATCCCAAAATAGCTCGCTGACGATCCAAGTTCTCCGAAAAACACAACAATCATCATCGAGACCGAAAATATGTCTTACGTGATTCTTCTAACACGTTCAGTCTCTTCAATACCTTGAAATCAAGACATATGAGAAATATAACAATTCTATGAAATTCAATTTATTTGGTAATAAATATGATCTTTCGATATCTCGTCACCCAATAGACAGTTAGAATAAATAGCATCATTGCATTCTAAGCCGTATTTCACAAAAGTGCTAATATCAATCTCCGTGGCCGGCGGTTTGGTTCACTAGATATGACCATTTTTGCAGATTGTTCCCGCATATCGGGAGCTGGAACTGCCTACGTCGATACCGAAGGCAGTTGTCACGTACACAAAAGTGGTCTCTCGACGACGCTATTTTTCCGGGTATTCAGGTTTACGGCCTCGTTTCAAAACATTACGAGAAATACTAGATATTACATAAACATAAATGACTACTGGTAATTCGATGAAATATAATGAAACCTGAGCATAAATTGATAAATTTGTGTATTTATTATTTTCTCTAGGGACGATAAAGCTGTGAATGTTATAGAAAGGAGGATAACTGGAGAATGGATAGTGCGGGGGTAAGTATGGAGAAATCTATAAATTCTGTAGGTGTATGTTTGTAGTATACTCTATAGAATTAAGAAAGGTTAGTTTGGCCTAGGCATGTAGAACATATGAATAAAGATAGACTAATAAAAATTTATGATTCGAGTACTGGACGCAACAAGAATAGAGCCCGTCCGCAAAAGATCTGTAATAAACATAAATAACAAGGCGTTGAAGTACTGGCCTGTAAGACACTTCAACAATGCAGCTGGTATGTGAGAAGAGATGAGTGGGCCAGCAAGGAGCACCACTGTATGTTATGTAATTTGTAAAAATGTCAACCAGGCGACAAATGAGAAGAGTCGGCATAACGCAGCTAATTTTTTATCACATCCCTTCCAGGAGCACTAGACAAAGTATATCGTTTCATTGTGACAATGTTAGTGTAAATTATCTCTATAGCTCACCTATTAGAAGGCTCCATAGGTTAGGAAACGAGTATGGCTACCTATCGGATGTTTTTTCGGAAACACTAGCCGCCTACAAGAAGGCTCTTCTGGACGAATTCGGTCGTTTATAATTGGTTATTGATGTCATGTCTATCTCTTGTTTTTAGATTTTTGAATTTTACATTTCATTTTATTTTACTGTCATTTTTATTGCTTCTTGATTTTTAGATTAGATTTGTTTACAATTATTTCATTTTGTTGTAATTTTGTTGCTTCTTGAATTTCAGACATAATTATTTTAATTTGTTGTAGTTTTATTGATTGTTGACATTCATATTTGATTTGATAACTATTATTTCATTGGATGTAATTTTGTTATACTTTATGTTAAGTAATGTTTTATTTTTCTTTATATATCACTTTATTAATTGTTTTTGATAGAATTATACCTTATCTCCTTTTTTCATTATTACCTATCAATCAAAACATGTTTATATATATTGTTTCTTTAATGGTACGTTGTACCGTAATTAAATAAATAAATAAATAAATAAATTGGAGCTTTTATGTTCTAGCTGTCCATTCACCCATGGTGGGTGTCCATTCACTGCCCGAAGGAGTGTTGAAAGGCCCCAGGTACAATGGCTACCGGGCTTCCCAGAACGCGCATGGAATCGGCGTCTTGAACTGAAAAAGGACAGCGGCGGACAGATCGAAGTTGTGCAAGTTGATCGAGGGGGCCAGAGCCCAAACCGGGCTGTTGCGCCATTGATGCGGTTTGTATCGGTATGTGATCGGGTAGTCAGAAATATGACGCGAGTGAGGGTACAAATAATATCACTGCACTTTCAGTTTTATTTTAAGTATTCCTACAAATTATATACAGGATGAAACAGAGTAAGTACAATACATATGTATTTCTGCCTTGATTATTATTGGAAAATATTCAAGCAACCATGACCTAATATTAATAGTTATGGAGATATGCAATATCAAAGTTTGCATTTTTTTCAATATTTTTCGCAAAACGTTGAAACATCTTTACAGTAACTTCAATACAAGTTTTTCAATTTGTGTAAAATAAAACTGTATTTTATCTCAATTTGTCTCCCACCGCCGCGATTTTATGACAATATTTATTGTAATTTTTATAATCGTATTTTTCTAATCATAATTATGTGACTGATTTATTTGTACTTAAGTGTTTTCAATACATTAGATATCGCATTTAATTTTCAAGCAGGAAGGAGATTTTAACGATAGGTCAAAAACAACCCATTCGAATCCATGATTATTTTATAAATCTTCATTAGAAACCCGCATAGCGTAAGAAGGAGGGTAGGTAATTAATATGTCAGGTAGATTGAATTAAATGGACAAAGTACTCGTATTATTCTCCAAATGACATAAACATAGTCATGCAACAACAATAAAAACATTTTATAAAACTTATATATTCCATGCTACATTTTTAAAATTATATTAACTTACCGTAGGTATATCCGTGAAAAACCACGGGACATAATAATCGCAGAATTTTGAAGCTAAAAAATCGTGAATAGAAAACCATTCGTTTTTAAATTAACTTTATTCGCTTAAACCTAAAAACATCAAACATAATAATTTCATTGTGTCTCTCTGTATATCTGTCTGTCCCCATAACTTCGTGTAATATTCGTTATTTCATTCGAATTCACGGCTAAAAAACGAATATTACGTAGTGTTTCTGGTTACGTACAGCTAATTTCAGACTACTGACTGCTCGGCGCTGTAGGGTAGATAAGTACAAAATCATAGTTAATTGTTAAACTTTACTCTCCAAATAGAAAAGTCTCAATTATATTGACTTGGATGCATTCGTACACTCGCTCCTAAATTCATTAATCACTTTATAGTGCATAAGAATTCCCACACACGCGTCTAAAATTCCACAAAGATTTCAAATAGTAGGCATAAATACTTTTTTACACATAAATTATACAACACACGTTCTGACGATAGAATAGGATTCGGCCAAGCGATGAGTAACACATGTTTTACCATCATCAGGTGACATCACCGCTGAGGAATGGTCGCGTCAATAGAGCCAGCCGACTCAATATTCTGCAGCCGCGACAAGCTCGCGAGGCTGTCACTCGTTTCAATGAATACCACACTAAACTGTCAAAAGGAAGACGATGACGCACACGTTTACACATACGAAGTTTTTTTTAAATATATCAACGTACAAGACATTAAGAAAATACATTGCGTCTTGTAATTAATCGACTTTGCACTAGTATGGTAATGTGGTTTTGGTCCGTTTGAATTGTCTGATAATATAAGGTAAAATTAGCTAGTTTAGCTGGCATGTCTGATATTACGCAGGTATGTTTCTGATGTTATTTGTCACCAAGTGTCGTCGCTAACGCTGTAGGTCGACCACAACCAAAAGACCATTCCCTAGCTTTGTCCGGTAAGAAGAAAGCGGGGGAAAGTTACCTAGCAAGCCCGTTTTACAAAGCCTCAATATGATATTCTGAACAAATATATATTTTTAGTTTTAAAAAGGTAACTTAAAAAACTATTTTTTTTGTGCATTTTGGCATCGAAACAACACACATATTTTTTGCGCACATTCTTTTGAATGTGGTCTAGCTATAACAAAGATTATATTCATTACTAGATGTAACCCGTCAAATATGAAGAAACTTTGCTTTGTTCACGTCTTTGCTAAGCTCTAGTATATATTCATACTATATTTTTGGCGGTCCACGGAAAGGCGACCGTAGCAACATGCGTAGAGCGGCCGGTTTGGGTTTGCTGACCCGGGGTTCAAGCTCCACCTCCGGTTTGGTTTTTTTAGCCGTGAATTCGAAAGAAATTACGGATGTTACAGGGGTTATGGGGACAATGAACAATGAAGGTGTGACAATGAATGATGCTCTACTGCTCGTTTCTGGACAGACTCGCAGAGAATTAGAAGACAAGAGCAATAGGTCGATTGAAATGATTACTGATTGGTGCAAAAGAAACAAGCTTACTCTGGCGCCTTCGAAAACGGTTGCTTTGAAGATGAAGGGTGGCTTGAGTCAGGTTAGAAATCCGATCGTGAAAATGGGAAGCACAAATATCAAATTTGAAAGAAATGTTAAGTATCTGGGAGTGACCTTTGATATGTCGGGCTCCTTCCTGACTCATGTCAAGACTATCTCCGAACGAGCGGGGGTCTTCTTCACCTCCATGAAGAGGATGAGCGTTGCAGAGTGGGGCATCCGTTCGCCTGCTATGCGACTAGTCTATAAGGCTACATACGTGGCCCAGGTCACGTATGCTGCTCAGGTCTGGTCGCATAGACTCCGAACTAGGGTGGTCGCTGCAGCACTCAACAGTGGTCAGAGAGTGCCCCTGTTGGCGCTGACGGGAGCTTATCGGACTGTGTCTGGGCAGGCCCTCCCAGTATTAGCGGGGGTGCTCCCTGCTGATCTGGAGGTCTTAGAGACCAGCGCTCGCCGTAATCTGAGGCGGGGCCTGGAAGTTGACTACTTTGGTAGGACTCTCAGGCTCCTGGAAAACGAGCGGACTGGGGAGTTGGGCAGACGAATTAGGTTAATTACGTTAGAAGTCTGGCAAGAAAGATGGGACGCCGCCACCACTGGGAGATGGACCCATTCCTTCTTCCCGAGGGTGATGGTGAAAGAGAGAAAGGGGTCCGGAGGGTATTTTCCGGCTCTGGATCACTCACAGCACAAATACTGTCGGGCCATGGTGAGTTCAGGTCCAAATTACACGATCTCGGACTCTCCACTCACCCTTGGTGCGCCTGCGCTCGTGTGGCCCAGACCCCGGAACATATCCTCTGGGATTGTGCTCTGTTGAGGGATGCTAGAGAGGACTTGATTGAAGGTATAAACGGGCCGCTTGAGACAGGTCGGCATCCCACAAATGTCGACCTGGTGAGAAATGAGTCTAACTTTAGACATCTTAAAGACTTTGTTGGAACTTGGGTGTCCCGCTGGGAGATCCTACGGGGCCCTGCTCCGTAGTTTTTCCTGAACCAGTGTTTGAACCGTCGGTGATGATTTCTTTGGTAACGAATCTTTTATGTTTTTATTATTTTTTCTTTATGTCTTTTTCCCTCCACGGAGGGGTTGTGTTTTTTTTACGTCCTGCGCCTTATTTGGGTGATGTATTTTATTATTGGCATTATATTGTATTGTTGTTTTTGAAATAAAGACTGATATGCGCGGGACAATGAAGGTTTTGTGCGACCAACTCGCTCGGTTTTCATCTCTGCGTGTTGTATTGATGAAGGCCGAGCGAGAAGGTCGCTTTAGCATAAAATAATGCCAACCAGGCGACGAAAGTGCTGGGCCGATATGGACGCTTTTGCGCATAAAACGGCTCAGGGTATGTGGTGGGTCCCCTTCATTGGTTATGGGGACAGACGGATGGACGAACAGACAACGAAATCATTATGATTTTGCCATACGTCCATCTGACTAGTTCGTGTAGCAGCGGTCTCTTAGAAGGCGTGATGAGGTGTGCTCAATTATATTTCATGTAATAATGAATTAATTTTGCTATATTTCGGTTTACTCTACTTATGTAATTAAACCACCTCGAGAAATAAAAAAATACATTCAAATTCATAAATTTATTTTTTCTTAACTATTACACATTATATAAAATTAATTTTTTTCGTCATTGTTTACAGAATACATTGACGATATGGACAATATTTTTTGTGGACAATGAGATTTATTTACAATATGATTTATGACAATAACAAATAGAAATATAATGAATACTGAACGTAGAAATTTTTGGTGATTCCATTGCCTTTTATTAATTCATAACTATGATAATGTCTGTTGTGTGCATGAATGTTTGGTGTTACCATGAATAAAACGAAAATATTATTACGCAATTGTTTCTTGTTTATGGTTTACGCTTTGTCTTTAGATATAGTGCGAATTATATATTTGTGCGAAGTAGACTCGAGAGTGGCTCGATAATCTGGGGGGCACGTGAGAGCAAGTACTCTCTTATGGTGGAGAAATTCCAAAAGAAGTTTCTGAGATATCTCTACATGAGAGAGTGCGGGCACTATCCTTGGCTTTACCCAACCGAGTTTCTCCAGGGTATGCTTGGCTACAATAGTCTAGAGACTAGAAGGAATTTGTATTTGATTAAATATTTTTATCGATTGTTGCGCGGTATGATCGATAATACTGAAATTATGCAGAGCATTGGTTTGTATGTTCCTGATAATTACCTTAGACATCGTCAGCATAGATTGTCTCACATTCCAATGTACAGGACCAACCTGCCGATGGTTATGCCTGTTGGAAGAGCTAAGCTTTGCGGAACAAAATTGCTTTGGGTATTGATATATTCCATGTCTGGAGGGGTTTCCGAAGCAGGATTCTCCTACACCTTTGACCAGAGTGTATGTTATTTTAAATTATTATATATAATTACATCTTCATAATATGTATGCATTAAATTTAAGTTTGTAATGTACATATCACTAAATAAACAAATTGAATTGAATTGAATAGTGACTGACATATCAAAACGTATGGTATAATTTTTGAAACATTAAAGTGCGATATCTTCTTTAATACTTATTTACGCATCAATTCTGTTTTATTTCGAAATTATGGCACTCAACTATATCGAGGATACCTACTCTCAAAAAGATTGGTTATAATGACCACATTCTTGGATTATGCTCGAGTATTGCCTGCCCAACATAACTTGGCGTGCGGCAGGATTGGAACTAAAACCCGCCCCGCCCGCACCCGGCGGTAACCCCTCGCCCTGTCATTCAGTACAATTTTGTATTTGCTCGGAGCTGTGGCATCTTGATTACCAATATACACTGAATTATTATGTCCAAAACAACCAAAACAGTCCGGGGTGGTGCAAGAACAATTGCCAATGAAGTATTAAAGTTTTGCGAATCTGAAAAAGCAAATAGGTAATGGACCGATATTACCGTCTGACAGTTTGACAGATAGAGCGGCCGCCGCGGAGCGCGCTGTTACCCGACCAAATTTATATTGAAGGCTCTGACACTGGTCACCGGACATTCAGTACATTATGTATTACGTAATAAATTTACAACCTTGCAACTTCTGTTTCGCGACAGGGGCGCCCTCCCTCGCACGCCAAGTTATAGTGGTGGCACTCTAGTTAGAGCCGGAGCGCAAACGAGTCCGAGCCCTTCGAGCAGCCTCCCGAGAACCTGATCGCGACCGTCGAGTAATAAAAAACAGACTCCAAAGGCCCCAGTTGAGTGACACCGTCTATCTTCTCTCGCGACCCGGTGGCCAGGCACGGCGACAAAGATAAGTGGCGCGTCCCAGAGCACGCGAGCGCTGATCGGTTTTCTGTCCATTAGCGAAGGGAAAAACTACATTTCAAAATGAAGCCTACAACATACACACGTTCACCAGTTTGAAGACTACAAAGTGTACATTACAATTGTAGTAAAAACTACTTGAAGTGAAGTAATTGTAGTACTAAGAAATGAAGTGAAGTAATTGTAATAATAATGAAGTGAAGTAATGAGATGAAGTAATGGTGAAGTAAATTTTTAAATGAAGTGAAGTATTTTTTTCCCAAATAAAAATTTGGCGACCTAAAAAAAAAAAGGTCGCCAGCCAGATTTCTTCATTCGATTCCCGAAATTTCTTCGTTTACCTACATCAACTTCCCAAAAATTTCTTCATAGCTCCCAAAATTTTTCAAACCATGGGGAGGGGGGGTTGTTACGGTTTCCAGAGATTTTTCGTTTACCTACATCAACTTTCCAAAAATTTCACGTAAAAAATGCACTATTTAAAGTATGTTTCTCATACTTTCGATAACTTTGAAGTGTATGTACTTTATAGTGTTCGCTTTGAAATGAAGTGTACTATTTGATGTTTATACTTTCAATAACTTTGGTGTTTGTAGTTTGTAGTGTGCACTACACATCAAAGTGTGCGAAGTGTGCACTTCAATGTACTGTAGTACTACATTGTAGTAGTGAGTACAGAGCGGACCCATCACTTCTGCCCATCGTCCGGCGGAATCTCCCATCTCCCACTGTCGGGCGAGCTGTTACGCCACCGCCATTGTTCCCCGCGGCCCGGGGCCGGAGATCGTGAGAGATGCTGGACAATTCGCGCCGCGGCCGCGTCCCGAGCGAGACGCGTGATGCAGACATTTCGCAACGTGTCGAGTTCCACATTCTCGGAGGAACGCCGACGCGCAGGCGCGTGCAGCGTGTACGTCGATCAGTTCAGCTTAGCAAATAGTTTCTCAATTGAAGAAAATTCAATAATCACGTGACTGCAATCAAAGCTTAGTTATTGCAGTAGGTACAAGTATTTTTACTCCCTTTATATTAACTCGTGGCGTCTGCTCGCTTGCCGTCAACAAAAACTTTGGATCGATTTTTGACCCTTTTCCCGTGATCCAATCGAGCTGAAACTTGGCAAGTAGACTCGTGGCGACGATCAAGAAGATCTATCAAATTTTCGTTAAAAAAAATAAATAATTATAGTATAATTTCGGATTTTTAGAAATTTTATTGGTTTTTTCAAATTGGAATCATTAGAAAAGTTTGATTACGGCGGCCCGATAACAACGCGGAATATTTTCTAAATTTGAATTACTCCGTCGGTATGCATAATAGGTACTTCAGTACGAATGTCGAAAATCTAAATTGACTGACAAATGTTTTTAGAATTTAATCTTCAAAGCATGAAGTGTCTTATCAAAGCTCAAAACATCTGACATTTTAGAAATATATTAAATTACTGTGAGTTTAGTGTTATGTTATATGTTTTAACTCATCTTTAATTGTTGTTATATTTTACAAAGAAAGGGAGTATAATAAAAACTTGATTTTTATGGGTTACTTTATTTTGTTATACCGTTTGAAAAACAGAAAAATCATCGGTGCACTATCAAATTGATTTATTTACAACACAGATGTGACACAACACGTAGTATAAATGAGGGGTATAGCAAAGGCAACAATATCAAAAAAAAAATTAAAATTTTGATTACAGTCGCCGATGATTACTAATTTAGAATGTACTGAATTCGATATTTTGTAGGAAATATAGTTCTCTACCTTACAAAATCACTATTAAAAGCAAAGACAGCAATAACCAACTAATCAAAGCCCAAGAACGTTTCACGTGACAAAATGACCGCTTCATACTAAAGCGAGAGTTGATGTCCATTTTAGACTGAAACATCATAGCAAAGAGAGAAATATCTAATTATGTGAATAGCAAAAGCAGCATTGTCCACTATTTAGTAGCAAACACAATAATATCCTTATTTAAAGTTAAATATGTATTTATACATGCATATAAAAAAAAATGAGGTGGAAATTGTTTTTAAATATTTATTTCCAATAACATATAAGTTTCGTCGATAGATTCCAGAGAAATTTTCTTGAGTAGTGACAGTTTTTTTGTATTTATCTAGGAAACACCTCAATGGGGTATTGCTGTCTTCGCTTCTTTACCCCTCAAAAGGTAAATAATAAAACAATAATAAGTGAGGTTACATGCAGATACTCTATATTTAAAAAAGCAAACCCTAGACACATTAAAATAGGTTCTCGAATTTTCAGGCATTCCAAATTTCACGCGTTTACTGCAACAGTTACCTGACGAACAAATTGCCGAGCCCCCGAGGCGAACCGCCAGGTCACTTACTGTCGCAAATACGTCTTTGAAAAATGCTTTGGGCCCTCGGCATCGCTTGGCCATCAATAGAGACGGAATTCTCGCTCCATGCTGGAGCCGCACTGCGTGAAAAGAAAAAAAAAACGGTATTTTCGTTTTTCAAACCAAACTCACGATTTCGATGCAAAGTATCCCATTATAATTTTAAGAGGGGCCAATACAATGCTAATATCACTCTCCTCGCAGACAAACTGTTTTGGTAAAATCAATTTTCAGTGATTACAGATAGCAAACGATAATTTGTCTCAATGCGATCTATATTATTCCGATATTTGCTATACTGAGAATGCTAATAAGGCGCATTTTTGAATCATCGCTGTTTCTAGAAAAAATACAACGCACGCAAGATGAGTGACTAGCCATAATTCTATGGGAGATGATTCACAATAATTTAGTAAATTATTAGTTTCGGAATGAGTTGTATGAAATATGTATGCGTCGTATACCTAGTTCATAGTATGTACATAAACTAAGAAAAATAGGCACGTAAGACCGCCAGACTTACGTTATAGTATCATATCTGAAATATTTTCTGTAGATGTATACTAAAGTAGGTATACTATAGAGGGTTAGGATATTATGACATTTAAGTTCGGGGGATTTTGGCAGATAACGGGTAATACAGGTACAAAAAAATGTGTAAGTAAAATGTTTAAAATTGATAAACAGTGACACAAATAAAATATATAAAATTCGTATTTGTTACTATAACGTAAATGACTTGATTATTTAGAGAGCTTCAAAGCATCTGGCGGAAGAAATAACCCGCGAAAAACATCTGTCAATGGTTAATATGACAGTACAGTACTGTCTCGTTAAACATATGAAAAAAATCAGGATTGTTATTTTTATATTTAACTTACTCATTTATTTGTAGGTATTATCTATTATATGCCAAAATTTCCCTAACTCAAATGTCATAATATACAAACTTTCTTAGCTACTGTGGTGTACATCTACAGAAAATAAAATGTCTGAAACTATAACGTAAGCCTGGTGATCACTGGCTCCTAATATATTTGCACCATAATGTTAAGTTTTTAGTTTACCCTGAAAAGGATCAATACAGTGGTTTAAACCAAGTGAATTTGTTTAATTTATTATTAGTGAACCAGTTTAATTTAATTTATAATGAAAATGATTTACAAATAATCATATAAAGCAAAAAGTTTGTTTGTCTGAGACAACAGAAACTTTCTAACGGCGCCTCCTGGCGTAGTTATATTTACAGAGATTATTATGTCTGAAATTTATGTGTGTGTCCATCCAAAAACATAGAAATGTGTCAAACCATGAAACTACAAACAGGGATGTCTCAGGGCACTTCTCGAGGTAATGGCTCAAATTTATACTCAACACTACATTACAAAAGCCTCATCTAAAAATGCAAAATTCGTAAAAGTAATGGGCATAAATAAATACATCCCATCTATTTTTGAGTTTTGGGGTAAAAATCACCAAAATAGACACACAATAGAATCCGGAATAGGTCGGATTGTGTGTCCATCCAACAACATAGAAATGTGTCAAACCATGAAACTGCAAACAGGAATGTCTCAGGGCACTCCTCGAGGTAATGGAAAATGTACGAGTGTTGGTAACAGTCTAGGTTGCAGTGTTGGTTGCCCAGTACAGTGCAATAATTATTGCTTTTCGAAGAACGCGCCCGTACCCACACAGAGAGCAAGGCGTCGGTGCTGTCTGACAAGAATGTTAAGTACATACACGCATGTCACTGTGCGCTCAGACTTACAACGCTGTCCAGCACCTGGTGTTCAAATGATTTAAAACAAAAACTGCTTCTAAGCAAGACAACATGAGTTGATAAAATAAGAACGATAAAAATTAAAATATAAAATGGCTTCTCGAGGGTATAAAATTGTACAGAGATTAACTAAACCCGTTCTTTAGGCGTGGGGATTCAAACACAGTGGGGGTAAATACCCCCTCTCATATATTTAAGTCACAGATGCAGTTAAGTATTTATTCTTGCATACTTAAATTCCCTTATACACAAAATGTATTTTTTACAACTAACGTTGTTTTTTTTTTCATTTTCAAAATTTTAGTTCAACATCGGTCTCTTCAAGTAAAAACGACTTTTCAATAGTAACTTAAAGCAACACGAATTAATAAAGCGCGTCTCATGTACTAAGACATTATACTTTTTATGAGTACGTTTCAAAATTTACAAGCTAGTTGTATTTTTATTAAATAAGCCAAACGTATTAGATCAGACCAGACGTTGAATCAAAAAATTTACGTTAGTTCGTGTCTATATATTTTGGTAGCATGTATGCATCTCTAATAAATTATTAAATTATTATTGTAAACATAAATATTATGAAGTTGCAATTTTAAAACTGAGTTCTATCGTTTTGTATCGAAGATATTCCAGATGAAATTAATAATGGCAAGCGTAACCTAACGTGAATTACTTACTCAAAGCTTTTTGGGATTCATTGCATTATATAAAGTTGATAGCTATATGAAAACGGCGTATAATTTACACAAAACTAGAAAAGCAAAGACAGCGATATGCAAAAAAATAATTTAATGCAGTCAGAGGATTACTAATTTATAATGTACAGAATTTATACAGTAATTTATAATGTACAGAAGAGATTTTATAGGAAACATTGCGTATAAATTTATAGGAAACATGATTATGAAAGAGATAGACACATTTAATCTAGAATTCAAGACATTTATAATTAGTAATCCTCGGTGACAGCATACAAAACATTTTTAATTTTTTGGATACTGCTGCCTTTGCTTTTATACCCCACACATAATGTCTCAAATGTTTCGTAATCTTAAAGCGGTTGTTGCTGTGGCGAAATGGTATCGCAGTTCCTAAACAAGCATAAATTCTAGAGTCGGTCGATTCATCGTTTCTGATTTTGTGACCTCATAATTTATTGAAAAGAAGAAGAAAAAAAAATTATACTACATAAAGAAGTTACGGACGTTACATGAAGTTAGGGCGGACGGACATAAACGTCAAAAATAAACATGGCATCACTGTTTTCACTCTGTTATTTTCTAGCATATAAATGCACGATTATTTGGAGGACATTATTTTAATGACATGATTGATTTAAACTGTTGCTTCACTCTTCGGGAATGCATTGTTCGTAATAATAAAGCAGTAAATAAATTCCATGACCATCTCCCGTAATGATTCGCATGGTATGACGTCACAATGTTTTTACGTGCCAAGTACAATGTAACAATTGTGTAGGAAGAAAGATATTATTTACACATACATTCCCAAAGAATTTATTCCTGGGAAGGATCGGGCTAGGCTAAGGAATTATTATACTAGTCATAAACCCGTGGAAAAATCACGGGACATAATAATTGCAGGACTTTGAAGCTGAAAATTGATTAATAGAAACTAATAATATAAAAACGTCAATACCAAGTAAGTTGGTGAGGGCGACACTTGCGTGTTGTTTGAGCCGGCGCTGATTGCGTGTCACACTTTAATTATTTAAAGCTGTAATTCCACCACCAACTCACATACAAACTCAACTTTGTATAACACATTTTTAATGTTAATATAAAATATAATGATGTAAATGTTTTGTTTTATGTATTACCGATACAATTTTGCGAGTAACTCGTATTTATTTGAATAACTGATTATTATGTGCTTCTATTCAGTAGAGAGTTGAAAAAAGTAAAGACGAACCACGCATATTTTCAATTTTAGAAAAGGATTTTATTTTCAGGAAAGTACCTACTTCTCGCTGTTTCTATTCTTGATTGTTTTTCTTGAGAAGAGTCCCATTTTTGTTTAATCCAAGTTCTTAAAAAGTGTTCTTGTTACACAGGTTTGCGGTTAATTAGTAAATACGAACAATGTGCACTATTCTTACTCACTAATAAATGTTTAGTCTCCTTGGTGTTCACCTTAAGCCCATTAGAAGAGTGAATATATAAATTGCTTCAGATGGCAGGGGTGTGCATATTTACCTGACAAAATATTACGATATGTTATAATCTGAATAATGCAATGATAATTATGATAGGAATATTGAAAAATCGCATATTTATTTCGCTTTGTTTATCAAAAGAAAACAAAAATTTTGAAAATAATTTTGAGTCCAGAGAACAAAGCCATCACTATCAATGATAATAATATTGAAATAGTAGATGAATATATATACCTAGGACATAAGATAAAAATGAACAAAGACAACCAAACAGCAGAATTACCAAGACGAATAGGAATGAGCTGGGCTGCTTTTGGCAAACTCAAACATATCTTCGAGAACAAAGAGATCCCAATTAGCCTAAAAAGAAAAGCCTTTGAATAGTGCATACTGCCAGTGATGACGTATGGATTGGAGACTATGGCCCTTATCAAGAAAAGTGTAGAAAAGCTCAAATGCACGCAACGATCCATGGAGAGATCCATGCTTGGAGTAAGCCTAAGAGATAGAATTAGAAACGACGAAATTAGGCGCAGAACTAGAGTAGTGGATGTCATGGATCGTGTAGCGAAGCTAAAATGGCAATGGGCAGGACACGTTGCAAGACAGGATACTACAAGATGGCCTCCTAGAGTTCTGAAATGGAGACCTTGGGAAAATAAAAGAGGCATCGGAAGACCTCAAAAGAGATGGGCCGATGATATTGTCGCTGTGGGGGGAAAGAAATGGCTACAATTAGCCAACAACAGGGAAGAATGGAAAAATAAGGAAGAGGCCTATACTCAGCAGTGGAAAGACGAAGGCTGATGAAGAAGAAGAAGAAGTTTATCAAAATATGTATGTTTAACTAGAACTTATGCCGTAATGTTCCGACTGTACGCGCAGGCGAGTACAGTAGGTACCTGACAGGTCAGATAGTTTTGTTCTTTCGGAAGATGCATCTCATTAAGTCGTAAAGGATAATGCATCTCATCAAACGAACAGGAGGACTTGTAGTTAATTACCTAACCTAACCTAACCTAACCTAACCGGTATTCTCGTATCCCTAATTAAACAGGGATATGATTACAGGATGTGGAGAATTTTCAACGAAAGGACGGGAAACACACTAGTAACGCTACAGCTCAGAGACTAGGAAAATCGCGTTGAACAAATCAGGTAAACTAGTTTTAAATTAACGTTTAAGAACTTGCTAATCGCTAAAACTTATGAACGCTCACGGTGCGAACTGCACAAAACGTAAAATTATTTTGTAAAGAAATAACTATTATTTTAAAACCAAATTAATTAATCAATTAGAAAGACATACAGAAAAATCTAATTCACGAAAAAATTCGAACCCAGGTCACCTCCTTTCCGGGGCCGGTGCTCTGACCACTAAGCTATAGCAACCTAGAATCCTTATATTTTTTTGTGAATTAGATTTTTCTGTATGTCATTCTAATTGATTAATTAATTTGGTTTTAAAAAATTTCACAGAACTTTGTTCTGAAAAATTACAACTTCACAAATATTAATGTGTTCTTAAATATATAAAATAGCTATTAGACTTTTACATTACTTAATAATGCATATTCTGTGCAGTAAGGATGAATTAATAATTCCCCACTGTGATCCACACTATAGCCAACTACCACGAAAACGTCCCCTCTCGCTATAAACGCCCCAAAACCGTCCTCTAGATGTACAAAATCCCTGCCCAATGCCACAGTAAATTCTGTAACAAAAATTAAAAAAACATAACATACAGATAAAAATAAAAATTAAAAACCATGTCTAGAAAATTGCGTATAACACAATGGAGAAGCAATGGGTCCGAAGGACCTGGTACTCCGTATACCAAAAGATCTATGACAATGACAGTAAAATCCACACATTTGAAAAAAATCTTAAAATTCGGGTGTTCAAGAAAAAACCCCACCAACTAACGAAATTGAGATAAACGTATTTGTAACTGATTTGATATATACTGAAAATTTATACACTTTTGATAAAATCATTCTAAACCGTGTAAAAATACGTATTGTTAACTAGCCAAACACCCGTGAAAAAATACGGGACATAATAATTACGACTTCAATTGGGTGCATGTTAGAATTTTTAATGACGGATCTAATTTTTGATCGTTTCCAAACACGTCATCTCTACTTTCGTCTTCAATTGGATCGTGGCGGGTTTCCTTCCGAATTCCGCAAATTTTAGTTGAATGGTCATTTTACTTGGTTGAAACTACTGGTATTAAGATTAGACCAATTTCTTCTGTGAAGATTTTTCTGGGATATTCATCCGGGTGTCTCCGGCCTCTGGGGATGATGTTTCTGATCCCATCGATCGTTTTAAGTAATTAATAGGTAAAAATATGTTTGTAAGGAATTCTGTAGTTGGGAGTAATATAAGCACGACGTCGGAAGTGAATCGAACACCTAACAATTTAACGCCAGACACGGCTGAGGTAATTACGATGCGCAGCAGCGTCCTCTGCGCTTGGAGAACAATGGAGCTGCAAGAACAAACCCACCACCTTGAGAATGTTGACGCGGCTCAGCCAACACGCAAAATGCATAAAGCTAAATAATTTATAAGAGTTGTTAAGCCAATTCGGATGACCACAAACACGACCGCGGGCAACCAGCTTCAGGGGTTACACAGAGGCATCAAAAATGCATTAAAATAAAAAATTTGACGTACCTATTGCACGTATAAAGCTTTTTTTTTATTTACATTGTTTACGGCACACATTGGTTAATATTTCTCATTAATGAATTATTTTGAAAATTTCAAAATGGCGGAGTTATGTACTGTCCCGCAAAGGTTGGATATAACTATGTCGTCAGGGTTTGAGTAAAATGAAAAAGTTTATTTTTTTGTGCAAATGAGACTGGTTTTAAAATGATTAAAAAAAATGTAAAACATCGCAGTTAAAAATTTATAACAATGAAACGGTGCATTTTATATAAAAAAAAGTGCGCTATATCATAGATAATTTAATTAGCAAGATGTGTACAAAATTTGAACAAAATTGGGCTGATAGTTTTTTGAGACACCAACCAGTCTGGTCTGTTTAAATTATAATATCTATTCTTTTCAATATTGAAGTAAAAAAGTTGTCAACCGTGTAAAAAGAGTTGAAAAACCACACAAAATATAAAATATTTTAAAAAACATTATTTTTTAAAATATAAATTGCAAGTAAATAAACTATATAATAAGTTTTAAAATAATCGTTCATAATAATAATCTCAGTCATAAAAAGCACACAAAGTGGAGCAATTTTCTTTTAAAACTTTAAAACTTAAAAATTAAGTTTTAAAAAATCGAAGGCTTGCTAATTTATTAATCAATAATATAATTTAGTTTGTGTCATTTTAACAAGATATCCGTATTTAAAAAATATGTAACCTGATGTATAAATTTTAAAATGAGATATTTCCATACAAAAATGTGATAAAAAACGCAAGAGAAGATATGAGAAAGAATTGTGATATTTGTTCACTCTGCCGGACGATTGCTTTAAGACTGATACAGTTGCCGGCAAACTTCTTAAAAATTTTTGGCGTAGTAGGGGAATGCGCAGAAGACAAATTTTGGGTCTCGTTGGTGGAATGGTACATGCGCAAACTTCCTTCCACTACGCCGAAAATTTTTAAGATGTTTGCCGGCTGCTGTACGAGGTTTGGGAAGAGTTGTAGGGGTGACTTGACGAGCGATAATACAACCGCGCGTCCCAGGATCACACGACCGGGAGCGCGGCCGATGAACGAGCTCGCCCTTGCGACTAATTGCCGCGCCAGCACCGACAAGGTGACCCGGCACTGCAATTGCTTGTAATCCTATTTTGAAAAAAATAGCTTTTCCGAAAATAACAATATAAATACATCTGTGACTATTATCCCAACACTCAAATATAGACAAGACGTAGATTTACGACAGTCCACCTTATTCGGTGATTACTACCCCAACACTCAAAAACAGGCGGGACGTATTCGACGTATTTATTCTTGCCCGCGTAAGTACTTAATAAACTTACATTTACGACTTTTGCAATTTTGGGTGAGACCTTTGGAAAGCAGTCGTGAATCTACCTGGTCTAATTAGTGTGATATGTTGATTGAGGGGAATTTGGAGTATAATAAGGGATTAATAAATACTTGTCATTAAAAACCCGAGATAGGAAACAAAAATTGCATCGCAAGTACAGCTGGCCGCAGGGCTTAGCAGCAAACAAGCTAACTAACTGCTAGTACTTAATATATACCGCCTAGGTAATCAATATAGCTATCTAGACATATTTAAATGCTCGTACACTCTACACATGTAAAAAATTCTACTTACCTTTTATTCTATAGATTGCCTACATACTGTAATGTATTTATTTATTGTATTTATCTTGTCGATATATTTTAATTTTTTATCATTTCCTTCTTTTGTACTTTTTAATTATTACATTTATATTTTTTATTCTTTCTTGTTGTATTATTCTTAACATGCCTAAGTTTATTTCATAAAATATTTATCATTATCAACACATTTCTAAAAGTGGAGACCTATAATTGACCATATATTCTATGCTTCTTTGTTGTGCCGTTGGTCTTCCGTGAATATTAAATAAATAAATAAATATTGTTGACATTCTTTCATTTTTGTAATTCTCTTCTTGGGTACTTAGATAGCTACGCTATTTGAACACTTTGTGTTTTATATTATGTGAAAGCCCAAATCAGGGCGTGTATTATCAGTGAATAAGTATTATCTTGTAACGCCTTACTCGATGTGCCAAAAATATTTGCAAAATCACCCTGTGGTCCGTCGACCGTGGGCCGCGCGGCGGGCCGCATGTTGAGAAGCTGCTCCCCCACGCCCGGCGGAGGTGACAGCGTCAGACCTGCAGAGGAGGCAGTGGGCGGCCGGCCTTGAACACGGCGGCAAACGAGAACACGAATGCAATTTAAAACGATACTATACAGGGTTATTTGGAAAACATTAATAACCTCGCAGGACTATATTCCTGCCTTGATAATGAGTCGAAAGTGTTCAAGCTATTATGACCTAATATCAATAGTTATGGAGATATGCATCAAAGTTTGCATTTTTTTTCAATAATTCTGACTTATTTTTTGTGAAACGTTGGACTATCATTACAGTAACTAATATCGAATATGAAAAATTAATTCCCTTTAATACAAGTCAAATAAAAAAATAAAAACCTTCAAATTCCAATTGGAAAACATTCCCATTGGAATATTTTCAGGGTTTTTATCATTTTATTTAACTTGTATTGAAACAAATGAATTTTTCGTAATCGATATGAGTTAGTGTAATGATAGTCCAACGTTTTACAAAAAAATAGTCAGAAATATTGAAAAAAAATGCAAACTTTGATGTCGCATATCCCCATAACTATTGATATTACGTCATGATAGCTTGAATATTTTCGACTCACAATCAAGGCAGGAATAGAGTCCTGCGAGGTTATTAATGTTTTCCAAATAAACCTGTATATATATATATTTTTTTCATTTTTTATTAGTAAATAGCCTTGCGCATGTTTAACTGTAAATGGTAACGGATATTTTATACGAACCGCATGTTTTTCCGGGAAACGATCCTCGACGTTTCGTTGAAGTCGTATTCAACGCCATCAGGAGAGCGACCTGTACCCGCGGAGGTACAGGCGTGACGTTGAATACGACTTTAACGAAACGTCGAGGATCGTTTCTCGGAAAAACATACGGTTCGTATAAAATAATCGATACCATTTACAGTTAAATATGTCTAACGACCGTAATAATAACATTAAGCCTTGCGGTTATTTAATAAAGGATAATAATAATCATAAAATTGGTGTAAAAATGTAATAATCCACCATCTTATCTAAAAATATCTAAATAAATAATCTGCATAAAAATATTATAATAATACCATGGCGTTAAAAGATAATGTTATCAAATTATCTTCACAGTCACGAACCAAGACGGCGTCCTTACAAGCCGAGGTGTACAGAACAAAACTGCCACTATGCAGTTAGCAAAATTTAAATAAACGTATATGTAGCCAACTTTATAGCTGGAGCGGCGAATTTAGACGTTTAATTTTCTATTGACATCTTATAAAACATACAAACACGTTTTCAAGAGTAGTTATCATTCGTAAAACTGTAATTTTTTGCCAGATGATCGTTTTCAAACACGGTATCCTTTATTTTTGTCAATTGCAAAATGGCAGTATTATTTGCAAATCCCTTAGGGCTGGTGGTGATCTAGTTTGTAGTAATCTACCATCGACTTTTGCGTTTTTCACCAATCAAACAACCCGTTTTCGTAAATATCTGTGGTTTTAACGAAAGTTGATGCAATCGGCACGTGGACTGACTGTATCAATATAAAGCATAGATTTTTTACGAAAACGGATTGTTCTCTTTGTGGAAAATGCAAAAATTATTCTAACTACTGACCTTAGAGTCGGTTATTTTATCAGTGGGGTTTATAGTTATCTTTCGTTCAAAGCGTATATTTCTGCTTTTTCCACCAATCAAATAAGCCGTTTTCGTAAAAATCTATGCTTTAAACGAACTATTGCTATAAAACAAGTTGACGCGATCGGTCTCCTAAGTGCAAATCGAGATTTGAGCGAGGTATCCGATACGCAAAAGGAATTGTATACAAATGATGTAAAATTGGAATAAAATAACGCTATAACTAGGTGCATGCGACCTCTTTCGATGTTCATTAGACGATACAATATGTGTTAATGTTAACAGAAATTCTATAATCGTTCATCTGCCGAAAGAAAGTGGAGGTCGAGGCCGGCAGCCGGCACCACAACATAACGTAATATTTCCACTTACACCATACTTTCCATTTGGGATGTAAGCCGTCGGCGTCCGAAGAAAGTGAAACGATTTTATAATACATAACCGCTATTATCGAATATCAATTTTTTATTCGGCCACAAAGCGACGGGTAAGTGTGGGTGCGACATACATTCATATTATGAAGGCACGCCATTATTGAAAAAGAGGTACAAGGTTGAATAATTACGTATCTTCTTCGCAATATTCATTTCAAAATACAAAATTTCAAAATATTCGTAGTAAATTAATCCTTTTTTCTTTCCTGGTACAAGACCACCAAAGAAATTAGTCAGAAGTGTATTTAAACAATGTATTAACTCGTTTAACTCATTGGTACTAAACAAAACATCAATTATACATAAAAATATACTTTATTTTAGAGATTAAAGTATTGGCACAACCTGTATTTATTTACTTAAAGCCGTTGACGTAATCTCAAAACAAACAACATGAGCGACACAGGTGTCCGGACGTGATGTCGAAATAAAACAAAACTACGGACTTCTGGCCTTGTAGTATACCGCTTAACGCGAAGGTGTACGAAACTCTAAATATAATTCAAAAATAATATCAAAAACTGGCTGAAAAAACAAAGTTTGGCGCACTTTGACGTTTCAACGTGAAGTTGGACGCGAGCGCGGTGCTTACCTGAGATCTGGCGAGCGCGGCAAATGTCACTAAAAACAAAAATGTCCTCGAAAGCACCATGTTTAACCACATTTTGTCACTTTATTCACTATTGGTTCGTTGTTATCACTGTTCGGAAGGCGGCGTGAAGTCTCAGCCGGCCATGTTGTGGTGTCGCACGCAGATGTCAGCGGCTCGGCGGTCAAAATCGGACAAAGCACTCGCAGCACCAGCGCACCTGGCGGCCACTCGCGCAAAACTAAGCACTGAACACCGTGAGGCAATGGCGCATTCGACCACTTCTTTTCCAGGGGCAGAAATGGATGATTTTTTATTCATTAAAAACTAAAACATCGAAGGTTTTTATTAATTTCAAAACATGTCAATTGTTACTAAGTAATTCGTTAAAAATATTGCTGTAATAAACGAAATAAAGTTATTTTTCTTCTTCTCCAGTCAGTTTCCTCATTACGGAGGATCGTTGTTGCGGTTGTGCCCTGGTGACAATTTTCCTCCACCTTTCTCTGAAGCATACAGTCAGATCTGGTCAGTCCATCGAGCTGGAGCTTCCAGTCTCTACAATTGTCTGCAGGTTGTCACCCTCTCTGCGTGAGATGTGTCCGAGGATTGGAGAATCTCTCGCAAATAGTTCTGCAGGTTAGAAGAAGGCGAATTAGGTAGAACATACAGCCTCTCACGATAAAAATATCTGTATAATCTTTATACATATGTTGAGAACAGATTGTTAGTGTAAATATCCCAGTAGACCATTTTTTTTTCTTGAAAAAAAGAATTTCGCGATTAAGAAACAAAAATGTTACACGTTGGAATTGGCGAGTTCGTCGAACTTACATCGCATCTCCATTATTATTTATAAGTGGCGATTGTTTTCATTCAACTTAATATTATGTGAATTGCAACATTAATTAATAGTCAATGGATAATAATCTTTTTCCTTGCTTGACGGACAAGAGAAAATCATATTTATTAAGAATTCGTTTTTATCGTATCCATTTGAAGCACTGTTTCATTTTAACACGCCCGCAACAACTTTCGATTTCGCTGAGGTTCTAGCACTTCTATATTCGTAGGAAGACAGGTATTCCGAAGGTGTACCTGCATTTACATATTGTAACATCGGGCATTAAAAGGAGATAGATATATTCGAACAATATGGTCATCATGTTAGAACCTACGGTTAAATGTTAATTGTTTAATTCAGCGTGCGAGTAAAACGCTGACACTTTGTAAAAAGTGCATACCACTGCATGTGATGTGCTTGTACGACCAAATAAGTAACCTTACCCGTTATTTAAGGTGCCATTAACGCATAAACGTGTTTTCAAAAATGATTATATCTCCAGCCAGTTTAAAAATGACGAATTGAAAAATTTTATTCAGAATGCGCGCGTCGTCCTCGGCGTCTTGACGGTGACTAATAATATATTAGAACTAAGTAGCTGTAACCCGTCAAAAAGACTGAATATTGATTCGCGTCTTTTCTAAGCCCTAGTATATATTTATACTACCTTTTTGACGCTCCACGGAGAGGCGGCGGTAGCAACATGCGTTAAGACAGACAGACAGACAGACAGACGGACGGACGGACAACGAAATTATTATGTTTCATAATGATGAACAGAAGCCTTCTTTACTCAATTTTGAATAGACAATATTCTTTTAACTTTGAACACAGTCACAGAGATAAGCAACATCAAAATTTGCATTTTTTAAATATTTCTGACTTTTATTTAGTAAAACGTTGGACTGTCATGAAAGTGATTTATATAGAACAACGAATATAGTAAAATAAAATGATTAAAACATACAGAAATTTGATCCAGACTTTTTGTGCAGGATTTTATTAATTTTATTGACATTACATTTGTATTAAAGTTTTTTTTAATATTCAATATAAATTACTTTCACGATAGTCTAACGTTTTACAAGAGTCAGAAATACTGTGAAAAAATGCTCACTTAGATGTCGGTTATCTCCGGAACTGTCGACATTTCAACCAAATTAAAAAAAAAATCAATATTATATTATGACTATCCCGAAGTTTTTGCTACTAGCTATTGGACACACGTATAAAATAAACGCATTCCTTGGGGCATAATTTTTATTTTATCAAAAAACCAAGTTCTTTGGTGAGTTTTAAATGTTAGCTCGCCCCTCCCCCTCCACTCTACAAATTTGAGTCTAGTAAGTCCGGTAAGCTCAAAAAAAAATATGTGACGAAAAACTGATAAACATCAAAATTGCGTTTTGACAATTTTTAAGAATTCACGTATTGAAAAGGCCACAATACGCACACATTCGAAAATTAAAATAATTGATAATAAATTAAAATAATTAAATTAAATTAAATATAAAAAATAAAAAGGTACATAAAAGTCGCATTGGATCTGTTATTTTGCATTTCAAGATACATTGAATATTATTGTAAAATTTTCTTTCACTTTCTTGGTGGCAGTTTACATTTTCTTCTACCAAGTCCATTGCTCCAACGACCAGTTTTACTCTTGATGGAGACGCAAAAAGAACATCTTCCTTAATAAGCGTCAATCGTTCGTCCGCGCTAACGCGAGACTCTGAGAGATTATACTCTCGACAACCAGCACTAAATTAATTAGACAAAGTAATTGACTCACTGACAAAACTGACCAGCCTATTCCACAAAATACACGAAATCACACCAAAGACCGTAAAAATTCTGATGTTCCAGGCGTACGTCAAGAGTAGAATAGCCTTCTGAGGAACCGGAAACAAAACTAACCTAAACAGACTCCAACGACTGCAAAACAAAATACTAAAAATGGTCTATAATCCGAAATAGCGGACACCAACTGAAACTGTATACCGTATAACACAACAATTAAACATCGAAATCATGACAAAAATCGAAACACTAAAAATCATTCACAGACTAGCAATTGGCGAAATACAAGAGGAAGATATAAAATTACACAAAATACACGAAAAACACCAACACAACACTAGAATTATTTATATTAATAGAATTTTACGATACTCTATGCAGCTAGACCGCCTAGTCTACTGCTACAAGTGCATCAGCTCTATAGCTTTGACATATTTATTAACTACCTTATTGGCCAAACATCATAATATGAAACATATTATGTTTCATTTTGTTACAAGAATTTGGAAGGGTAAAAAAGTCTAATAAAAAACCCTCTTTAATACCAATTCGATACCTGTCTATTTTACATAACTTGCAAATGATTCATCCATCAGGTTTATTTGCAAAAATGCAATTAACTACCTGCATTCTTATGCAATTGCTCGGATGCATTTATATAATCAGCTGTTGTCATTAATAATAATATACATTATGTCACGTGGCTTTCTTTATTAAGCTGTTATTAAGTTTTTCTTTAATTTTCTTTGTTGATAAATGAAATGCTTTTTTCAATTCTGTCAACATCGTAATAAAAGTTAAGTAAATGTTTGCTTGGATTCTTATAAACCAGCTACACAATAATTTTAATTTCAATTTTTCACAAAATGTCAATTAAAATTTAACTTATACCGCAAATAAAATTTTCACTAAACCATAGTACGTTTGTATTAATTTTAATGTTGTTTATGTCGTTTCGGGCGCGAGTTAAGCCTGTGAAATTATTAAATTTAAAGTTTATTTTTATTCTTCTAAAGACTCACTTCTCTTATATATTTATCATTAAAGCACTTATTATAGTATATCTACAATATGTGTAAATCTGTCTCTGGACATAGATATAGGGAAAAAATGCTTAAATAGAAGGTTTATCGTCCAAACCTCCCTTAGTGAAAGTCTTCGACTATTACTTGATTTTATGGCAGGAGTTAGTACACAGGATGCAGTAGCAAAGATAAATTATAAATTATAAATAGCGCATTGGATAAAAATGATAAGTGTATTGGCATATTCATAGATCTAAGGAAGGCTTTTCAGAGCAAATCTTATTCAAGAATAATAGAAAAACTAAATAATACTGATATTGATGGATATGTCTTATTGTGGTTAAACATATATTTATCATATCGTACTCAAAAGTGTAAAAATCCATTATAAACTAACTTTTTATGAATCTATTAAATATGGACAGCTCTCTTCCATCGCTCACTGTCCTAGCTGTATCGATCATTTGAAGGGCAGTGATAGATCCATTTTTCTTCGCAGTCTCTTTCCCTGTGGTACCAATGAGAGCAGACCCACCGCTTACCCAGGACCGTTTTATAAGCAAAGCTCCTATATCGGTCCTACTCATTCGTCGCCAGGTTGGCATATTTTAATGCTAAAGGCAACCGTGCAACCCAGCACTGTAAAGCAGAATTGGGCCGCACGGCTGCCATCCAAAATTTTGCCCTCATTGTCCCGTTAGTTCACTTCTTTATTATTTAAAAAATATACATAAACCACCAAAATATTTCAATACAGAAAGTAATATTTAAGGAGCAAACAGGTCGGGACATTTGAGGGTATAGGAAAAGAAAACTCCCTTTTGGGTTAAACAGACAGCACAAAAATAATTACATAGAAATATGGACTTCCCTGTGGTACCGCAATGAAACCTGTTTGAGCAGCCTTTCATTACCTATTTGGAGAATGCGTCCAAGCCAACATAACTGAGACTTTTCTTTTTGAAGCAGCAGCAGGATTATCCCAAGAACCTCTCGGATATCTTTCCTGATTCTCTACATAGGTTTCTATCTCGGCAGCCTGGATTCTAAATTAATTTATCTGCGTAAGAGTTTGAAAAACAGTTTTTTTCACTAAATTTGTATACTTCGAAAACCGATTTTTTAAACTTCGTAACCCGGTTTTTTGATGCTCTAGAAAATATTTAACCCTCTTCAATATTGAGCACAAGAGAATTGTAACGAAACGTAGGCCTTCAGAGTTGGATCTATGGACTTTTTATGTTTTATAAAGTATTTTTAGCAATAATATTTTCTGAAGAGGAACGCCAAATAAAATTATAAAAAGCACAAAATTTTGTTTATTGTTTGGTTTTTTGTTTTAGTTTCATCACATTTTTCAAGCATATAATAAACGAAAAAAAAGTGTTATTTGATATTTTATTTGAAAATTTTTTTACAACCCAATTTTATGAAATAATGAAATTCGAAAATAAGTTTTTCTTAAATTTCGGTTTTTGTATAAACCCTAATGTCAGAGTGGCGTGTATACTGACTTGAATATCGATTCTATCTCACTGTCGAACTCTACTTTTCTAATACTGAGCTATACAATGACCACAGAAGACTGCCCGCTGAACCTATCATTTTGTTAATTTCCTTGTCCTGTTGGCTCTTTGAAAATAGTAACCTACTCCAAGATATGTAAATGACTTCATTTCTCAAATCACTACTTCCTTTTTTGTGCTAATTAATCCTCATACCTGCTCGCGTGGTTTCTTCGCCGACGCTATGTGGCTACTTTTGCAGGCCCCCTGTCTATTTTTAAAGATTTAAATACCACAAAGTCGTAGTTCTGCGAAAATCTATTTTGTACGTCGTTAATTATATTATCGCGGCAACAAGTCATTCAAAAACTTTTAGCCGACGCCATCTGTTAACGTTTTTTAATAATCATAATATATCACAGGTATCTTCTTTACCGATGCCAGTTTCGAATTTCCTCCGCAACGCCGTTTCGCGGCGCCCTCAGTTGCGGCGATAAACCGCCAAGTCGCGCCCCTGGAAAATCAATATTAGGCAATCCGTCGTGCGTGGTGCTACGTCGAGTGCTACCCTGCGTCCGCTAATCTGTTGAAATTCACGGAATCCCCAATTAATCCACAATTTCTCAACACGTGAGTACAATCATTATTATTTTGCGACAAGATTCATTCATGAAAACATTTGCAACAATTTAAATCAACTCGTGCACGATTATTTTCGAACCCTTTTTATATTTACAAATGTAAAGAGAGGGAATTTAAGCGTATTTAAATATTTTTAATAATAAAATGTCTTGTTTTTAAAGTTTACCGTAATCGCAGCTTTTTTGTTAGTTTTTTTTCACATATCGTGTAATATTTAAGGTAAAACAATACAAAATTGAACGAAAATCGGTTGACCCAGAAAACTTGACAGCTCATGATTAATTTGTTACTGCTAAGGGTTAACTTTTGTTGCTTCATGGGTATTTTCCTCGACACTTAGTCTTGTTCATACACTTGTTCATTCCTACATACAAAAAACACCGATAAACACAAATGCCCACAAATTTTATATTAAAGTTTTACTCCTATTACAATACGATTGATATTACACTGTTAAGTACTGATTTCTTTAGCAGTGGTAAAGATTTATTTTTACAACACCTTTAAAATACACTAAGAAGATACAAATGTTTGTAAATTAACGAGATGTCGAAAAAAGATGATGCTTAATTGAATCAAAAATAGTTTAAATGTTCTATATTAGTTTTAATTTTGATTTTAAAATTGTTTTTGAATAAGAAAGAGTTCAATTTTCTCAGTCTAAGATAGCGTTTTTTTTAGAACGTTTCAGTTTTTGTGAAATGACGTAATTCGTGAAACAAGTATTTGTGAAGTAAATAATAAATAATTTAATAACATTTGCTCTTGTTCTTGTTCATTTTAATAACACGCAGAACTGCACACAAGATTCAGGTACTATAATTAAACTGTCAGAAGAGATTTATTTCACGTTTTCCCTCGCGTATTTCACGTATCCACGTAATTCATTCCTACCAAATTTATGTACTCTCCCTTACACCTCTTCAGAATTTCTTCCACCTCTAATAATTTATTTTAGAAAAAAAAAATATTTTCGTCTGGTTTTGATCCTACGCACAAAACAATATTACATGACACAATTTTTTGTACGATCGAGATTCGCCGAGAGTCATTACATTCGCCAGACATGTGTAACATCAGACTTTCTTACTACGTGTCTCATTCTTTATGTATCTGTTGGTAGCCTGGTAGTTATCTATCAGATCGACTTTCTGTAGGTCGTATTGTCGTCGTATTTGTCATTGCTTCGCTTCGACATTTGATCTGGTTTCAATCCGGGATAAAAAATCTTTATTAGACATCTCCCAATTATTGTAGAATAAATAGATTTCTTTAATTTTTTTATCTAAATGTGGTGTCTATGGGTGTCACTATTTTCACGCGGATAACATTTAGGTATTTATTGTTTAAAGCGTACTTTGTTGCGATGTCACAATTTTACAAAACACTCGAACGATATTTAAGACAAATTAGTTTAATCAATTAGGAAGGTTTGTAGAGAAAAAAAATATGGTGCCACTAGGATTCAAGGCATTATAATTTTTAGTTAACCATTTAAGTTCACGGCGATTTTTAGTTAAAGTTTTTCAATTAGACTAATATATTATATTCAGTTTTAAAAGCCAGTTTTATTAAAATCTGTTTGCGTCAATCCAAATAATAGGAGAACCAAATATTTTTAAGATTGTTAGACTTTTCCGTATATCTTTCTAATTAATACGTTTAATTTTTTCCAAATAGCCTTTGTTATGAAAATATAATATATATTTTTTTAGAAGTCCATTTTGAGCAATAGATCAAACAACTTAAATTAACCAACGGTTTTAGATTTGCGATAACTTATTTATATTAATACCTACATTACATATCTCATCTCCACAGACTCTTCTACATTCTTTACCTAACCTAACGAATTATTTACTATGAGCGCTGCATTTGACCACCTGCGTCGACCATCAAGTCTTTCTTGCAAAAAATCATACTTATTTATTATTAATTTATAGCAGAATATACATTATAGACTACAATTTTTTAGGATAATAACTTAGATAGAACTTTTGTTCTTATACAAAAGTAATAAACATTATTTACAATAATTAAGAAAATATAAGCAATTACAGGCCGCGTATAAAAATTCGTTTTCGGTGTCTTAGAAAAAATCTATAGTTTATTAATATTTATATGTACGCAGAATATGTTTTCTTACGAGTATAAAGCTAGAATTATGAATACAAAACTGTACTAAATTTATTAAGAAATGTTAAATATAAATAATGTTATAAATTTTTTTGATGATTTAAAAACGCTTTTTATTCATATAAAGAAATGATTTTTAACAGCAATTTGTATTAAACACCCATATTTTGAGTCTTCAACCACTATTTAAAAGTTAGTTTTTTTTATTACAGAAACGTTAATTGCTATTCAAAATTATAAATTTCGAAGCATGACATATGTCAATAAACAATCAACACTTGCAGTGAATGTTTTGTTTTTTGTTTTGTGTTTTGGTGAATATTTTTGTTTAAATCGTATAATCTTACTTTTTAATTATAAATCACTGTCGTATCAGTGTTATAGTCATGTTCAGGAAAGTATTACAGAAAAATTATCCGTAGGTACACGATGAAAACATTAGATACAAGTTTAAATGGAAATGGATAATGGTTGGAAAATTAGTGACAGGGAAACGCCATGAGCGTGTTCCCTGTATCCAGTCACGGTCGATACCTTTAACATGAAACAAATTATTCCTTACAACTGTTCAAATGCAACATTCCGTTGAAACGATTTCCACATTCTCAAAATCGTTTTGATTCTTGACATAAAAACATGAATTAACTAGTCTATTTCAATTAACTTCCCACCAGTTAAAATGAGTCACTCAACTCACTCACGAGATTTGAGATTTTGGGTCTATATTTATTTATTGGTCACGATATACCCATTAAGAAAAATACAATTTTTGTAACATAGTTATAATATCTATTCTGGAACACTTGAGACTTTATGTATAATATTTTTAGAATATGAGCCAAAAATGTTAGAACGTTTTATGAAAAATGTCAAAAGTTTGCATTTTTTCAATATTTCTGACTTATTTTTCGTAAAACATTAAATAATATTTAAAATAACTTACATAAAAATATATAGAAAATTCATTTGATTTAATTCAAGTCAAATAAAATTATTTCATTTGCATAAATTTTAAACACAAAAGACTTGTCAAACATATTCTCTCAAAAGTCACGCTTTAATGTTCCCACTGCACGCGCCTGGTACATAGTATGTACTACTTACTATTTAATATATTTAAAATGATACTGTTCTTCTACTCGCGAGTTGTATTTCTCGTGTAGAAGAAAAATACCATTGCAAAAAATTTTCGCTATCTTTATTGTAAAAAAAAGTAGTTTCTATTAAATAAAAAAATTAAGCATTTGTTGTTAGATTCTATAAAGATTGTGTTGGGAAATAAAATAGATATGCTATCACAAAGTATCAAAAAAATCGACACCAGGTCTCTTAAATGTAGTCAATCCTTCACGAAATATATATTTTTCAAACTGTACTCACGTTCTATGGGGCCTGGGCTATGGTGATGGAATGTGATGGTTAGTTTTTTCACGTTCGTAGTAGAAAATATATTTTGTATGTTTTTAGCCGGGCTGTATTTGGAAAATAATAATCTTGTATAGGAATATCAGGTCCATAAGAATTGTTCTATCTAATAGTGTTAAAATATTTAGTTAAATTCATTAGTATGTTGTAATTTACGAGTATTTTTTGTCAGGGTTATAATGAATTGTACTCAAGTTGGCTTCTTCATTATGCAATATCAATATTGCGTTAATCAATTTTATCAATTCTCAATATGAATCTAAGGGTTTTCATTGCCCTATAGCATTTATAATTAAATATGGCATAAAAAAGAAAGGTTGGTATCAAATAATAAATCTAGGGTCATACAGTTCAGTTCTGCCTTAGGTACTGTAATATACATTGCGCTTCTTCATCCATAGTGACATGATTTATAAAGCATTAGATGTCACTCTTGTATAAATATTGATAAATTTATTTGTCATTAATAAAATTCACTAAGATAAAATATCAAAGTCTCACAGAGAATTTATAGGGTGTCCCAGGGCTTATGATCTGTATGAGCTGACTTAATTCATCACTTTACACAATATAACATTCACCAAATCCACCGTAAGGACATCCAAACATTATAAATTATTTAAAATTTGTTTATTTTGTGTTCTAAATCAGTTTCTTTCATATATTCGAATGGACTATGCTAGGGAAATCTATAATCTTTCCCATAACATTAATATAGGTACATGTTTCGTAGCTGATAAATGATAAGAACATGCATGTACAAAAATTGCTAAAGGGATTCAAACTATGATATACTTACGATAGCCGTACAATTGTAAAAAAAACGGAACATAATATTAAAATGTGTCTTTGCTAAGTCCTATATGTACTGTATTTTTTACGGTTCACGCAGGATCGGCGGTAGCAACATAGTTAAGTTGCGGCCGGTTCGGATTTGCTGGCCCGGGGTTTAAGCCCCATATTCGGCCGTTTAATTTCCTTTATTAGCCGTGAATTCGAAATAAATTACGGACAGACAGACAGTCAACCAAATGTTATATTTGGATTATATTCATCTCAACTCCATCGTTAACCATTATTGATCCACAGCTGAGTGACGGCCTCCATGTGTTTCTGCAATTTTTTCGATTTTTCTGGCGAATTTTACATTTATGTGGCACTATAAATATTCTTACTATTTTCATGTATACAAAGCTGCACACTTATGCTATGAAGATAACACTAGCTTGGTCGCCTCCTGGAATACCTCCTCGAATACTCTCAATGTTCCAATTACTGAACCTGTCCATCGTATTGCCGTTTACCCCTTAACAATGACATTAACATTCTTTATCTTGGTCTGGGTTCTAACGTGCGCGATTCGCTTACGGTATTTCCTAGTAATTATCTAGAAATATCCCGGCATGCTCCACTGTGCTATAATACATATGGGATACAACACCAATATATTAAACATTGACAATATTACATAACTACATTCGAAGGCCGTCCTTTTTTGGTTTTCACGCCTAAATGCTCGTAAGTCCGCACAAATGCCGATAACTTTTCGTATTAATGAAATCGTGTCCATTAACAACGGTAAAAGTGTGTACTAACTTGTACGGCTTTGCACAAAGCATTTTTCCAATATCGCCATAAACTTTTGCTTACCCCCTTTACCCCAATTTTGCCTTATCCATAGAAGTACAGACTTGGCAAGCGTCTCGTCTTATGTGGCCTCAGCTGATGCAGAATTAAAGTTATATGAATTGATTTCCAAATAAACATTTTGAAATTACGTAAGATAAGATTATTTTGAACGAAATTTTTGTTGTTTGATGGCATCGAATTCACGATTGTTATTGAATTTCTGATGTGTTTCAGATATCTCGTAGAGAGGAAACTATATTTTTTATGTGGGAAAGTAGTTATGGAGATCTTTTTGGGTGTTCATAGGGCTTACAACCTATCGTACGGCTAGCTTATGCGATCACATTACCCAATGTAGCGTTCACTAATTCCACCCATGATAGACAACCATATCAATCAACTTTTTGGAAGTTGTTTATATGTTTAACTTGCGTAACTTATTTAGTATAGTAGTTTTACTACCGCCACCTGCAATCCAAAGCTTTTTCACTCCCATAATCCAACACAGATGTCACTATTGATCATGAGATATCTATATTTTAATTGGGATTTAAAGCAATATCCTTTATATGTGTATATAAAATTTTTCCGAATTATTAACATTACTCTAGAATACGCCTGAGAATTATTTCAATTTTTTGACTCCTTTTTAAATCAGTTTTTAATATTCAGAATATTTTCAATAATTGTATTCTGTTTACAAATTGTGATGTGTTGTTTGTATCATCAGTATTCATTTTATAGATAAAATTCATTTTTCAGATCTACGATCAGATTTACAGATCAGAAATCTACGTCAATGTACTAAAACTTTCTTATGAATAATGAGAAAAATGTCATATATCGCCTTCCCTAAGTAAACTAAGACATGTATAAAAAATAAAATTTACGGCAGTAATTGAAGTTTAGCTTTGCATACAAAATGAGCGTATTTATCTTTTTTTCTCTGAAAAAAGGAGAAATATTTTTTTATTTTTTGCATTGCTACGAGAGTATTTGTATACTAACGGTATAAACAGTCGAAAATGCATTTTTGATTGATGTCGTAGCCCGGATGTTGCGAACATAAACGATGGAAGAACGACAGCTGAGATGGTATGGTAAGACGGAGACCACCAGATCACACCGTGAAGCAGGCAATGTCTATGAAGCTTCTAGTGGAAGACTAAAGAAAATCTTGGAAGACTCAATGCTTCAAAATCGTACGGAGAAGCGGCCTGGATGAAAGCGATACCCAGAACCGAAGAAGACACAGCCCGAGAACGAGATAGGCCATTATCCGTGACATCCGATAACAAAACCATTAAAAAAAAAATTTTTTAAATTAAACCATTCTTTTTTTTTTTTTAAATATAGAGATGCGAACACGGAATACATGTCACATCAATATTCTTACTATTTTCAAACTAAGCTAAACGCTTGTGCTATGAACATAGGACTAATTTGCTGGTCTGGGTGAGATTCGAACCCGCGACCTTTGGATTCCGAGGCATGAGTCCTAACCACAAGACCAACAAGCTACTTAATTTCTTATTTTTCATTCATTCATCATTTGAAATTAAATTAAATAGGTTACCTACAAATTTTTCTTGCTACTTATATTCCGAAAATATTCATTATTTTCAAGCAGTTCGTTTCTACAAGATTGAAAATTCAAAGATCTTTGGAGGAGATATTACGCCCGAAAAAATTGTAATATATATTACGAAAGTATTCGTAATATAATTTCCATTTGTATTTCTTTACAAATGATAACGTCTGATTGTATTTTGATTATACTTTAAGGTTATATTTTTATTTATTATTTTATGCCCTCACGATTTTGTGGGCATTGGCTTCTCATGTAGTGGGTTCTGGATTCGATTCCCGGTGAGACAACGGTATCATAAAATGTCGATGTAATTTTCTCAAATCAGGGTATTTTGTGGTGTATTTTACTGTAGTAATTGGGTCTCACGCAACAATGTTCTGACGTATATCAACAGTTTTGGAGATAAGTGATAATTTTTCATTTAATTCCTGTTAATCGCTGAACTTTACTACTAATAATTTTGCAGTCTGTCTCTACCGTAGAGACTCGAACCTAAAACGTGCGAATGGTAGAGCAGCGACTAGACGACATAGCCACCATCGCTTCTCCGTGACCCGTCAAAAATATACTATATATACAACGCACTTTAAAAGCAGGGCTCAGCTGAGATGCTAACCGTTAATTTACGCCTCCCCCATAATTTCTCACGAATGTACGACTAGTTATATCATAATTATGAAGATTTCTAAATTTGGATTTTTTCAATATTTTTGACTTAATTTCTATTACTCATTAAATTTTCACAAATGACTTGTAAACAGTGTTATAAATTTATTCGTTTCAAAAATGAATTTTCTTTACGGTTTTAATTATTCGAAAAAATGAATTTATATAAGAGCGAAATTCTGAATTATACAGTGATTTTAAATTTAACGGCGTTGTATAATATTAGTTCTCGTCTCTGCCAGTTTGCACTGTGCAGGACCTGCGCTTTCAGTATTGTTTACAATAGTCACGTGCGTACGATTTGTTCATTTGTTGTTTGTTATTATTGGTTAATTTCAGTTCTGCTCTATTTTGCAAGAACAGAAAGGGAAAGGAGAGTATGGCGCCTTATCCTCTCTTCCTACTTCCACGGGGAAACGGCGTGATGGTAAGGTAGTTAGTAAGAATTATTAATGGGAATGCTGAATGCCCAGCCTACGAACAAGCTTTCGGAAAGGAAATAAAGACTTACCGTATTTGAGGGGATTAAAAGCAAAAGCATCACATTCTGATAGACGAGATTTAGATTAACGTTTTTGCAAATGGATGACAATTTGCCCCGTTTTTCCTGTACCCTTAAATCGGATGCTCTTTGCGAGATAACCGTATCCAGACATGTCGCCCAGTATTTTCGTCGTATGCAAAATTGCACTTTTATTTCCAATCCCCACATTTATAATATTACTCTTTGATTCATTATTTTATGTTGGTACTGTGATTCTAGAAAATCAAAAAAATATCTCTTAAAAAATTGCGACACTAACGTGCACTATAAGTCCACACACACAGCATAGAATATACTTATACATACAAACATATGCAAATATACTTTTATTACATGTACCTATTGGTATTTGCGTACCCCGGCCAACCTGCTGAAATGAATCTCTATGTAAATACGTAGAGTTTGATCAAGTGATTAATTTTTTGAATTCAGATTGGCGAATGGATTTGGATGACAAATGAGTTATGGTGTAGTAATTGATGCAGAAAAATAAATCCGGATCCAAAGTCCTAAAAAGATCCTGCGAGACTACGTGAACATACGAAATAGCTAAAATGGAGAAGTTAATTAAGTGATCCAAAAATCAAATAGTATTTCATTAAAAAAAATCGAATTGCGTCCAATGAACTAGATATCATATTATTTTTTATTTGAGTTGTATTTCTGGCGACGATGTTAATCAGTCTTACAAAATTAAACTGTTGCGTACGCCCGCCACCAAAGGGCGCCGTAGCCAAGACGCTCACCACTAGGTTACCACACTGCGCTGGACACCTATTACGTCTTTTCAACCACGAGCTCCCATACTACTTTTTGTCCCGCTGTGGACTTGTAAGCACTCACTCCGCTTTCACCGAGTAATTCAATCAGTATACGTATTTGAACTTTAAATAAATTCAGTGAATTCAATCAATTAACCCCTACTCTCAGATATGTTACAGTGAATTTTTAATTCTAGTGAGTCTATATTTCCACTAGTATAAATATATTTTACCCGGTCGGGCAGTGAAAACATGTCAATCAATGAATTTACAGATTCACTGTATAGATACACAGTATTTTGTCCATGATGCACGCATTTCCAAAGCTTATGTTAGGTTATGTTAATAATATCCGGTATATAATGTTGATATGCACAGAAGAAATGACCTTTTTCATGCAATAACTTAAATCTGGAATTCTTATTCTAATAAGTAAATCTCAATCCGGAAATATGTAGACATGTCATGATATGTCAAATTTAATTTTAATGACAGTTCGGAAACCAATATAATTTCACTAGTAAGATATCAGTTAAAATATTTTTCACTAGTTTGCATTCATTTCTATTGGTGAAAATCTGATCGGATATATGATAAGAATGACCTTGAATATAATTTCACTAAAATGCCAGTGAAAATATAGACTCGCCAGAAATACAGATTTACTGTAGCATATACACAAAATTAGTACATTTAAAAAAATCACATTCTCGTTTTCATGTGAGTCTTTTAGTATTCCTGAGATATATATGTTTACTGTATATGAATCCGCAGTATTCAACTAAGCATTTTACTCTGTATGTCGCTAGATAAACACAAAATCACCATTTTTAAGTGAAAAAGTTAGTCGGTTTGAGAGAAAATCATAAGTTGAGCTGACGACAAAAATGTCACAAAACTTATCCTCATGTGGATTCACGTCACAAAGGGAAGCTATATTTTTAATACCTTTATGAAATAAGATGCTTGTTTATTTATTTGCTTGAATGGCTCTTTTACTCGTATTTTTCCTTGATATAAGTTTTTCAATTACTAACCCAGAGGAGTGATAAAACTCGATGGTTAAGGATCTTTTTACGCCTGGCTCAAGGATAGTACACAGTTGACCTGCATAAATCAAACTACAATAAGTGTACTGCCGAAGCACAAAGGAGAGCTAAAGCTTGAATGTGAAGCCTTCACCCCTTAATTGGAAATTGAAATAGCCTGAATGATCAATTAGACTTTAAAATTAAAATAACAATTGAATGGCATGAAGGTACAAGATGATTCTTGTAGTGACGTGACATCCCATATCTCAAGTTCCGGGTTCAATTCTCGGTGAGATTACGATACATCTGTGTGATTTTCTATACAAAAATAGTGTACTTTCAAGCATAAACTAAGCAAAAAACCTTTATACTGTGAACTAAAGTCACAAGAGCAATCTACATATGCCTGTCTACATTTCTAAATGGTTTTGTGACCCTAGTTATGAATCCTTGTAAACTTTTGGGAATGTTAACAATATTTTAAACATGTAGACGAAATGTTAATGGAGAATTTTAGGTTATTTTTTTTATTCTGCTTATTTTATTTGTATTTTTTTAACTTAAGGAATATTTGAAGACAACGGAAGATTAATGTTTTTTTGGTTTCCTTTATATTGATGTTTGTTCGACCGACAGATAAGAATTATTTAAAAACATTTCAACCAAACCGCAAAGCCTCTCATTTACAGCATATCATCGCCGATCAAAAGTACTTTTTCTTTTTAACCTTCTTTACACGCTTCTGAAAATGTTAGTGTCATTTCGAAAATACTTATGACGTCCCATTCATACTTCATACTGCGAACGTAATTTCTGTGTTGAAAATTTTCAGCGACAAAATCCAGGAATTGCGTTCTATAAAAATATTATTAACATACCTTATAATTTAAATAAAAATTTCTGGAAATTGAGTTGAGTAGCTTGTCGGGCAGTCAGCTGTCGAGGAGTCTACCCCCACCCGTTTCATTCTTGCAGCTTAGCAAGTTCCCACCCTTCGCCCAACTGAGCAAAGAAATTTACGACTGGCGCATTAGGGTGCAGACGATTTGAAAGCTTTTGAGAAAACTTTGTTGCAAATACTCACATTCATTGAAGAGCTTACAATGTGCAGAGATTAATGTTAATGTATTGGTTTTTCATCTACATTTCAATAGTAGCAGTATTCCAGTTGACATTGGATGCACGCTTCAAGTAGAAAACCAGCTATTTTCCATTTTGAAACAAGTGAGCTGGTGAAATACAGGCATCATTTTAAATTTTTAAATTGTATATTTTGAAAATCAACATCGTCATTTACTTACTTAGAAATAATGGAGTGTCGCACTCTTCATACACAAAACCGCATTCATAAATGCATTTTCTCAAGCTCGTCGATTTTGAAACTTTCAACCATCCTTTAGTGTCTGGATTATCCAGAGTATCTGGAGTGTAATATATTGTAACGAGCTGTTCGTTGACATTTGACAGTTCCATAGAAAAGTGTCACATGCGCAGAACGGCAGGCCGGTATGCCCAGTGGTTGAAATAAGAACTAACATGATTAATAAATAGCGAAGAACTGGAAGGGTTCTTACCCGAGTAGAAAAACAAAAGAGAGCTGTTCTTTTATGTTTGAATAAAAAATAGCAGCAGTATTGCGTTGCGAGCGATTGTAAAATGTTAGAGATAATGTACAAGCGATAATAAAAGATTTATTTTACGAGTTGTGCCATTTCATTTTTCGAGCGAGACACGCCACGTAACAATATAATAAATCTTATTAAAATTTCTTCTGTGGACACGGGTTACTAATATCGAAATTATTCGGAGACATCTTTCCCCCGAGGCAGTACGTCCAGTAATTGTGGTATCACGTGTGGTATAGTTACTGTAACGGCATTTATGTCGGATAACCGAAATTTGTTTACAATTCCTTACAAACTATTTTGAATAGGGCAGCACGGATAATATATGGAACATCACAATTCATGAAAGCACACATCCCTTTTGTATTAAATACATTGGTTCCGCTTCCCTGAAATAGCGGAATTCAAATTGCGTCTGTTGATATAAGTACAAGATGACACATAACATGGCGCTTCTGTGACTTTAAAAGCTCTGTATCATGGACAACTTGAAAGGTAGACGCCAAACTCCGAGGTCAGTCTCTATTTCAGCTGCAGGAATCAACGGGCATTTGCGGTAGCAATCTCAACGACGTGGAACTTTCTACCCTCTACTGCTTCTCTCAGTATGTTTAAACTATCATGGTTACGCAACCTTGCAGGTTATATCTAGCAGGGGTGTGCAGTGAGAACAATAAACAAGAATTTTATTTAAATATACATTTGGAAAAAAAATCGAATTGAAATATTTATCTAGCAGATAATTAAGAAATATTGAAATCTGAATAATATACTGATAATTGTGATAGTTATTTCACGAGATAGGTATATCTATTATTTCGGGTTTTTTTCAAAATATATTTTAGCTTAGAAAAAATCATGCTTCTTGTTCTCACCGCACGCTCCTGATATCTAGGTACCCTTATGACTGTGATTCGTTGAAATGTTGAGGGACTATATTTCAAATGTATAAAAAGGATGTATTTAAATCAGTAAAATTCTAAATCTTGAAACATACTGAAGATAACCAATATCCATTTAACGGATTTGTCAGGAGATGAAAAAAACAGCATTATTCATGTTAGTAAACATGAAGTCGTGATGAGAACACATAAATTCAATTACATTAATTGTTTTTTACACAACAGCGAATAGCGTATATTAATATTCGATAGAATAATGGTTCTAAATATAAATCATGCAAATGTTCATGAGATCTGGATTCTAAAAAGAGAAGAAAAGGAAGGATGGTGGAGCGACAGAAGATTGAATTGGAGTAGAGAATGAAGACGATTGAGAAAACATCTATACAGAGAGGTAAAGTTTGCAAGTTTGGATGTAGGAGGTAATCTTCGAAACTACTTATCCGATTTCAAATATTCTTTCACCAATATTTAGAATGACACTTCAGAGTGGACATAGGTTATATAGTATCGTTAAAATAAAAGGGCTTTTCGTGGTGACCTATTTTACAACTAGTCGAAGAAAAAATGGTCGAGCGTTACGTTTTTTACGAACGCTGCCTTAACGGTAAGAGGTATTTAAATACTTTCTTCATAAAAGTTGTGAATCTCAAAATGTTCTATAAAAAATTTGTGACAACATGTATCTTTATGTTATGGTTAATACACAAATCAGAAAAATATTACTAAAAGTTACTAAAAAACTACGCGTGCGAAGCAGCGGGCACAGCTGGTATGTAATATGATAAATATTTGGAAAATTAAAAAATTCTTCAACCGAAATTTAATTAATTTTCGTATAAAAGGTACCTATATTAATTTTAAGGAATTTCCAAAACTTGGAACACCGTTCCGATTTGTTCTATTTTCTCGATTTTTGATTTACGGAAATATTAGTTATTTTCAAGCAGCTCGTTCCTACAAGATAGAAAATTCAAAGATCTTGGTGATATGTACGCCAAAAAATTGAAATATTTAATTTGAAAATATTTGTAATATAATGTTCGTTTGTATTTCTATACAAACGATATCGCCCTCACCCTTACTCCGTCTATATCTAAGTTTTTTTGTATTTAAGTTTTTTTTTCCATGCCATCGCGATCAATAAATCAGGCAAGTATTGAAAGCAATGGTGTGCAGTCAGTACTTAACTAGATTTATACAAAATAAATCTAATTAAAATACGTATATCGTAATATTCCTACCTTATTTGTTGTCAATTCACTATATTGTTATATTTTGTCAGATCAATATAAAATTTTAGTTTTTTCCGAATTGATTTCAATATATCGTAATATTTTGTCACATCAATATAAAATTCTTTTTTCCGAAATATTAATTTACGTACAGTTTATTTCAATGCAATGACTGGACGCGTCTGAAAAAAAATTAGATTAGCTAACAGGTTATAGTAAATGGGGTTAATATTTTATTAATAAGTGTCTTATTTCACATAGCACACCGTGGCACACCCCTTTTGATTCAGCTACATTCATACATCTTTTCATGCATGCATTACGGTTCTTGAGGCTTTTAACAAAGCCATCTTGTAATATTTATAGTACCTGATTGTGCCAGGTCTCTCGCGGGCGCCCTCTGTTTCTGCTGCCTTCAAAACTCGCTTAATATATTTCCTTAACCACCATTTCATCACTCATTCGTTCCACATGTCCAAACCATCTCGGTGATCCTTTCTTTATACTATCTACCACGCTACATCGAGCATTACAATGCAATAAGTTGTCAAATTCTCAATCTTTCGAAGAATTGCCACACAAGCACCTTAGTTACCGCATTCAGTCTACTTTAAATCCTTTTTTTGCCTATTCCAGGCATCATTTCCATACATCAGAGTTGGCACTAAAACGCTATTATGTACCGCTAGTTTCGTTTCCCTTGAGAGATTCTTACTGGCCATAATTGCATTCAGGGGGCCGTTTACCTTAAAGATTAATAAATAATTAAATAATTACAAATAATATATGAATAATAAATATTTAATCGTTTCTAATATAAGTAATAATGCTACATGAGAAGAACTGCGGGGTAACACTTTGTAGGGGTAAAGTACTTAAGTGTTCTATCGGAACATATTCAAGTTTTACAGCAGAGCGAAAACAAACCGCCGAGTTTGCTTCATGAAGCACTTTGAACATCGAACTTGCTCAAACCTACAGTTTGGAAATACTTGTTCTAACGGCGATAATCCATGGATTTGGATTGATCGGTACCAACAGAACAAATAAGCCTCGATTATTTTAATAAATTATGTGATGCAAATGGTTTCGTTGTTGACTTAATTGTGTACTTTTTAAACTACATACTTTATTGAATGAAATATCGTTCCACAAAATGTCGATTTGGTGGATAATTGCTTTTAGAACAAGTAAATACTCACCATGAATTGTGAATCGCTAACAATAGTGACCGGAAAATTTGTAGAAGGACAATTACATAAATCAATTAGTAAATGCTATTAATTTATATTGATGTGTTTGTTAATAAGAATGAATCGATTTATAATATTTGATTTAACTGAAATTTGTAATTATTTTAAAAACTAAGATTAAATTACAATTACAATTATTATTGAACACATGGAAGTACCAGCGGCGTGCATTCAGTATATTTAAGTATAGAAAAAAATCATTTTGGAAGAAAAAAATATGTATTTATCTCGTAGTATTCCCATCATAATCATTATCATATCATTCAGATAAAATGTATAATTAAATATTTATAAAAAAATATTTTCCGCTTAGCTTTCGCTTGTGCTTCAATTCACTGACATTAGGTACTTTGAAGTGAGCTTAGTTAACCAGAATTTCTACGAAATATCATATTTTTAATATATCATAATAAAATATTTTGTCAGATATATTCAATTTCGTTTTTTTTCCAAAATATACGTATGTTTACTTACAACTCGTGTAATGCGCTATAGAAACTTCTCGAAATAATTAGGCTCATCTCTTTGAAACGTCGCGACGCGACATTTATCTAAAAAAAAGACTGGCCATTTGCTCCGTCATCTGTCATTGCTTGGCGTTTGACTAACGCTTCATTGCCAGCGAAAAACCGTAGCAAAAGCAGTTGGCCATAGCGTTTTAAACCGAATGATAATATCGGGCGAGTATTTATCGACTAGCGAGAGTACTTACGTGTATAATTGAACAGAATATTCAAGAAAGTGATCGATGCAATAGAAACAGCGTAATAAAAGGTGTTCTTCGGACGAGTGACTAGAGATATTCAGTGCGAATTTAGAAACTGGATAATAAGTGTATGAAATATTCTAGAAAAATTTAGTTGCTGTATATTTAGAACAGTGCTCTAGTAAAGTTTGTGCCCAGTGTCTTTTTGGTGAAATTAATAAAAAAATTAAATTGTTTTAGTGTTTAATTTGCCTCCCAGCTAGCCACGTCTCGTGACAATAATACTTCACGAGCCTGAAACCAACCTGGGTTAAACAATCAAAGTTCAGTTGATTCATTTGTAAAAACTTAAATTTAGACAACAATATTTTTTCATATTTAATCAAGTGTCAAAGTGCCAGTATAAATAGTATTATTATATAGAAAATGTAAAATCAGATATGCAATAATAATTTAGGCCAGCGCCAAACTGCACGGATCGTACGTCGCGTCTTTTCCCTCGCGTAAAATCGGCAAAGCAAATTGGTCGACCGATCGTCCGCGTAGTGTGTTTGTTAAGCGCATATTGTATTGAAAGAAACTTAGCGACGTTCCGCGACCGAAGAGACGCGGCGGAAGATCTGCGTAGTATGGCGCCGGCTTTAATGTTATCCAGCCTTGCAGTATACGTTGCAATCAAAAAAGCTCGTTTTGCTTATGGGCTGGCTGTCTCAGGCTCGATCCCCATCGAACAAAATTCTCATTGTATTTGTGTCGAATTGTTAATATTAATGACTTAATCTGTATCTTCAAAAGTGACCATACTTAATGTTTCGATCGAATCCTCTGCAATGAAGATAAATTGTGGTTGTCTTTTAGCATGTATGACGTCACTGCCTCCCTCGTAATCCGTTCCATTCTTGCAGCTTAGGAAGTTGCCCCCCCCCGACTGAGCAAAGAACTTTACGACCGTATTCAGAATGCAGATGATGCGAATGAATAACCTAACCTTCTGGTATCGAGGTGTATTTGCAACAACGTTTTCCCGATCCACTGGGCTCGCGAAAACTTTCTTACAAATACTGGCATTTATTGAAATGCAGCAGTAAGTCAAAAGAAAACCAGTGTCGTGCATGTTAAAAAATCTTGTCGTCACGAAAATTGGTCTCATATTTCAGAAAGTATATTATGACTCAGGTGAGAGGTAATGGTGTCAATAGATTGAGGAGAGATTTAATTATTGTAGGCTGCTCTCTCACCTCTTCTATGCCCCACGGGAGAGGATTAGGTACATAATCACCACGAATTACCTTGCTCTGGTAATACAGTTCTTCTATTTATTTACAATTCCTGGAAAAAACTGTACGACAAAGCTAATCGCTGGTGTGAAAACAGTCGAAAATCGGCTAGACGTCAACTTATGTACTAACATTAAATATAAATAAGAGTAAATATCTAAAGTTCTCTATAACAAACGGGAAAACGGTGTTTTTCCCAAAACCGGTCATCAAAAAAATGTTACGTGTATAACGTAACATTTTTTTTCAGTATTTATTTTCTTTGTTCATTACAGATATCTGCCAAACTGCACGGCAGATTTACGGCGTACCGTTTCATACTTCACACGGCACACTTCAACCAATATACATACATACATAGGCATTTGGATTGATCACAAACTAAGATGGCATACACATAATATGTATAAAGATCTTGCTACTCGAGTTAGAAAAGTAATCTATAAAATATTAAAAATGTACGGAAATTTAAATTTAAATAATTAAAGAGACATTGAAATGGCGTACCACGCTTTGTACAAACCTCTACTAGGCTATGGAATAACAGAATGGGGGAGTGCTACGAAAAATAATCAAAACCATCTTATAAAAATTCGAAAATCTATAAACGAAACAAATAAAATAAAACTAGCGGTTAAGAAATCGAAGTCAAAAAATCAGTATAGTGGGCGGCTATACTGACCGCTGCGCGGCCGACAGTGACTGCTTCGCGGCTGTTGTGGCAATTCGCTGTTCGCAGCAATTTACGATTGACTATCGCCCATTTTCTGCTGCTTTTCTTACGATTTGATTATTTTTACTTCTTTTACGTAGCACCTAAGCTTTAAAGTACAACATTTTAGATTTTAGATTCTAATACAAATACTATAAAAAATAATGACTGAGTAACCTCGAGTTTGAATTGTTTCAATTCTTATAAAACATAGTGGCTTGAAAGCGATTGATATCTTTCATTATGATTTTTTTTATTTGTTTTTCAAGACGACTTTATTTCTTTTTATAATGTTATGTATATCTGGTTTCTAATTGAGTTAATTTGTCTTATGTTTTTATATTCCATAAATTACTTTTTTTAAATGCTGAAAATTTTTTATTTATTTACTTTTTGTATACATCGGCGGGTTTATTGTCATTTGATAATTTCTTCCAACCAACTACACAATTTAGTGGAATAATTTAAATGTATAGGGAATTGATAGTGAAGTACTGTCAGCTGAACGAAGTAGAAGGCCATGATTAGTATGTTAAATTTAGATATCAGATATTTAAGTGAGTGAGGATTGAAAAGAACATCATAAAGTAGAGATAAAATATAAAAGTTATGGCGTTAACGGATTGTATGCCAATGGAAGAGATGACGAGTCGTGGATGAAATGGATACATACGTTTCGAGGCGTTCCAGTTTGTCGAGAGCCTTGCAACCCTAACTGACACCCACTTTTTCAAAGCATGGTGTGAAATGAAATTCATTGATTAAACATGCAGTACTTACTTCGTATATGGATATGATTGCATGTTTAAATTAATGTTGCAAAAATTTTCTAACTAACTAACCATCACGCCGTTTCCCCGCAGGGGTAGGCAGAGAGGATTGAATGCCACACTCTTATATCCTGGCACACCACTTTTGCTTCGGCCACATTCATACATCTTCTCATACAAGTTCTACGGTTGTTGCGGCTTTTGACGGGGCCATCCTCAAACACTTGTTGTATCTGATCGTGCCAGGTCTTTCGCGGACCTTTTTTAAAAAAAATTCTTCTAGGTTTAAATTATTTTAATCGACTTGTATTATAGCGAATGAATTTTTCATATTCCATATGAGCTACTTTATCGGTAGTTTTGCAGGATAGGAGTCGGAAATTTAAAAAAAATCTTATTTTGAAGTTTATTGTCTCCATAACTATTGGTACTAGGACATTGATGTTAAAAAATAACTTTGATTCATAATTGAGGCAGGCGATCTTCCCGTAAATCATTGTGGACTAGCTCTGTTAAACCTGTATAATCTACATTTTATGGAAGTAGCATTATTTTTTTATTATTTATTTTTTTATTCAATATTCACGGAAGACCAACAGCACAACAAAGAAGCACAGAAAACATTAATATAATATAGATGGCCAACTATTAGAAATATATTAATAATGATGAATATGTTATCTTTTTTACCGTATTAATAAATAACTTGTATATACTACCTATATATTATAAGAACTGTGGCTCTCTCATCAGACTCAAAAGTTTCTCTTCACTGATGAGGTCCTACATGACTATAAAGTATTTTAAAAAAATGTTAATCTAATATGTAAATACATAAGAACTGTATTTGTACTATATATTAAATAAATAAAATAAAAAAGTTATGAAAAAAACTTAGGCATGTTGAGAATAATACAACAAACAAGAAAGAATAAAAAATTTAACCAAAAGAAAAAAAAAATAGTATGCAGAAAAACTTAGGCATGTTGAGAATAATATAACAAGAAAGAATAAAAAAATTAAACAAAAGAAAAAGATACTCAATTAGTAAGCAACAAAACTAACCCATAAAAACCAAGTTTTTATTATACTCCCTTTCTCATTTACTAGTGGAAACTGGTTTGGCGCTTAACCTACGCGTTGGGCTTCAGTCGGGCGACGCTACGACAGGGAGTAATAAAAAATTTAAAAAATACAAAATTGTACTATAAATAGTAATTTTTTTAACGAAAATTTGATAGATCTTTTTGATCGTCGCCACGAATCTGCTTGCAAAGTTTCAGCTCGATTGGATAACGGGAAAAAGGTTGAAAATCGATCCAAAGTTTTTGCATCAAAGAAACAAACAGACAGACACCATGATTCAGTATATAGGGAGTAAAAAGAATTCTGCACTCAAATTTTTTCTTAATCTTGTGTCTGCACTCGAACAAATCAATTTATTGAATACATTATTGTGTATACTTAATAAACAATTTTCGCAAACTGAAAATCACCCTTAAATTATAAAAAAATTTAATCATTAATTAATACCTACATAATATGGCAATTTTAAGCTAAAAAACAGGTTTTACTGTGGAAAAATTTAATATATAATACTAGCTGACTTACCTGCCCGACGGTGCACAAGAACCCGCTCTGCTCACCAGTCCAACCCACCCTCCCCCATTCCGCGCACATACATCCACAACAACCCCCCCTTTCCCACAACTCCACCACCCCGCACTCACCAACATCCACCCACACACGGCCGAACCGCTTAGAAAGTAGGATAAAATAATGAAAAATCTATTACCTAAGTTAAATATGTTTTTTGTGTTTTGTTCCAGAAGCAATAAGTCGCCAGAAGACACTCCCCTCCCTTAGGCCATCCAACGTACCCGTTTCTTCTCATTTTCCACTCATTCAACCCTTCACTGAAGCAGAGCCTCTGAGAACTTTTCCGCCCTAGGACAAGTCGGCGCCCGGCGTCCTCCCAACTTTTCAGGTTAGTAGTACTTGGCCCATAACATGAGAAAAGAACGACGTGTGAAAGAAAAAATGTACATACTAAATGTAGCGCCACGATTCTGACGCGAATTGCGCAGCGCTCCTCTTTGAGGCAGTCTTCAAGT